>JAEPRC010000476.1:0-34848 GCA_016758945.1 Mucor plumbeus
AAGAGAAATCGCCGTAGAGAACACGGTTTTGTTCGAAAGGACAATTTAGATATTTACAGGTAAATCGTCTACAAAATAATCCTTACTTGTCTAAAAACTAACATTGATTCATCTCATTTTTTTTTCTTCGTCTAAAATCGTATTCTAATTGGTCTAAAAAATATTCCACTTTGTCTCAATCTCAAGTTTAAATACTGTACTATTATCTAATTGACGCAGAAAAAAAAGGGGGAATTTAAGTGCATAATAAATAATAGATATAAAAATTTGAATACTAAATAAAATTGTTTAAAATTATTTATATGGTAGTTTAAGATTTTTATTTGAAAATAAAATATGCATTTTTTGGCTTTCTATGCTCGTAAATTCTATTGATTTATAACTAATATCTTTATCAGACAAAATTGTTTTATTACTATATATATATATATATATATATTTATAAATAAAGTTATATTACTATGCTGTTGTTACAGCAGAAATATCGTAAAATAAGCAGCCATTTGTAGATGTACCATCCCATCCTCTATTACCAGAGGTAGTAATCATGTATTTACAGGTAGGATCAATTGATATATGTGAAATAGTACCGCCATGATGACCTGGTAAAATACTAAATGGGATAATTGATGATAATTTAGACGGTTTAGCAAAACCTGGTTCCGAATCAGGGCGAATCGTGAAATTAGACTCTGTTGTAGTATTCCATAAACGAATATTATCATTTGAGGCACTATGTTTAAAAATGTCAGTTGGTTTCATTACATTACATTTCCTATATTAGACTACCAAATAATGTGTTTGCCATTTGGCATACTTTTAACACAAGACACCGGACCAGAATTAGCGGGCATACGGAAGGATTGTATCCATTTCTGCGATGCGAAATCATACTCATCTACAGTGCCGTTTCTTCTACCCATATATATCTTGGATCCATCTGCACTCCAGCATGCCTTTTTGAAATGAATTCATATGAAATTAAATATAAATTATGTCTCATTTTGAAAAAAAAAAAAAAAAAAACTTACAGATAAGCACCATGGTGGAGTTCTATCAGGTATAGGCAATCTTCTTGCTTGTTGAGTTGGCTCTCTTCTATCCCATAACAAACATTGGCCATCGATGCTTGTAGTCATGAGCACATTATCATTTTTTTTATTCCATAATAAAGCAGTGTTATTTGGATCTTGATCTGTTTCGGAATAAGGTGTGTAAATTGGCTGGAACTCTGCTGAAGAAATCTGCGAGCTATAGCCATCATACGATCTTACCACAGATCCTGTGTTAAGGTCCCATTCCAAGACAGATTTATCCCAAGAACCACTTATCACACCAATCTCATCAGGTGTGATCATCAAAACAGAAACAGGTGCAGTATGCTTTCGAAGCACATGATGACATTTACCTTCTTCATGCCGAACCGAAGTTAAATTAATAGACCCATTTTCACATCCTTGTACTGCCCACAAAGCTTCGGAATGAATATCCAAACTAAACACAGGTGATAGCTTGGGTTCTCGCGGCAATGTGGCAATTGGTTCTTCGAATCCTTCTGTTGGTTTGACACTTTCTAATATGTAATTATTGTCAATAGCATTATACATGTAATTTGATCTCTATACTAGTACCAGGTATTTCTTCATTCTCCCACCAACTGCTAAGGACGCCAGCTAATGTTACTGAATCAACATAATAATGTCGTTGTGCCTGAGTCAATGCAGTTTTACCATTCATTGAAGTAAAAAAATCCCATTTTCTTATATAACCATCCTCCGAACCTGTTAATACCCATCTATAACAACGAGTAGTTGCTAAACTAAAGATAGGTGAAGGATGTACTGCTGCTGCCTATGATTTTCGTTAGTTAAAAATGCACATTTCTAGTTATTATCATTTCTTTGTTTACTTTACTAAAGGTACACAGTCATATGAAGCACAAGTCAAAAGTTGGGGATCTATTTTCTCATCAAGTTGTCTTGTGTTTATCGAAGGTTGTAATGGCGATGGTGCAGGTGAATTCTGTAATGAAGGATCTATAAAGGTTTTTTTGTTTTATTATTTATTTTTTTAAGGAGTAATTTAAAGGGGGTTAAGATTGGTTTTCTTCATGGGGGTGACTCAATCACACCTTTTGCGTATTATTTTACCTTCAATTTCCATAATATCACCACCATCATCTGTTATTGTTTCCATTTGCGATGTGGTGTCATCATTCAAATCAAGGTCTTCTTCATCAGAGGACATTTTCGTATTAGTATATTTTAAAGCAAGAAAGAAAAAAAAAGAATTTTTCTATATTTATCATGCACGCGCCTTTCATCATTTCTAAAAGTGTATGTAGTCAGTAGCATTTTCTATAAGCTGGTGACTATGTAGCAGCAACCTGAAACATCATATATACTTAATTGATGACAAGTTTGTTTCAAGGAAAGTAGGAGATTAGGTAAAAAGGTAATTTTAAGGGGTTGAAAATCTTAACAAAGCTAAACAACCCCTCTTGGTGACAGATAAATTGATTTGTATGGATCTTCTCTGCTAGAGTACAGCACATCATTCCCCTCCTTATATTACATGAGTCTTTTTTTTTTTTAACCATCATCAAAAAAACTTATCCCTTTTGTATTCCTCTCTCCCTTATATATAAAGAATATCCCCTTTTCCCCTTTTTTTTTAACATCTTTCTTTCTTTCTTTCTTCTTCTTCTTTTTTTTTTTTTTTTTTTTTACAGTTGACTATTTTATTATGACCATTATTTTAGGGACATTTGGTTTACCATCAAAACCATTTTGTTTATATACTTATAATTTGTACCATTATTTTTGTTTAGATGAAATCAATACAATTTATTGCAAAAGCAACCTAACAAAAAAAGCACCAGAAATTCATCAAATATTTAAAGCAGCACCAAATGATTTTATAAAGAACAAAAAAACGGGACAAATCTTTGTAATGACACGAACAGTGCCTCACATTGCTCGTTTGTTTAATTGCTATGGTTTAGCTGAATTATGTAAATTATCAATGGATGAAATTCTCGGTAGAGTGGCTGAACCTCTCCTCAATAATATTCAGTGTGACCAGTGGCGACATGCTTTAACTTATCACGTACTTGTGGAACGCGATCTTCAATTCGAATCACTTTATGGCGACGAATGGTTATTCACAACACCACCATCATTATCTCCATCTTCAACATCTACTTCAACATCTACAGCTTCTTCATTATCTTCGCCATCGACAACAATAAAATTAGAGTATGTTTTAAAAAAAAAATCTTTAATAAGAAAAAGAAATTAAATCATTTTTTATGATAGATGCCAATTTATACCACATCAAAAATCACTTTTATATAGATGGTTATCATCAAATGTGAATGATTTATTTGCTCAAAAAGCTAAAAGACAACAGCAAGCAATTATTGAAACGCGACAACGTCAACAAGCATTTATGACACCAAGTAAATCAAAAAAGAAAATTGCAGGTCAATTGAATCAACTCCCCCCAAGTCCCCCTACTAAGAGAAAATCTTACCATCAACATACAACAACAGTAGCGAAAAGACAAAAGACATTACAGCCACCTACAATAATGACAACTGCTGCTAATAACAACAACAATGAAACCAATTTAACAGATCATGGTAATGATAATTTAAATTTATTAGCTACACAAGCTATGCAATTAAGAGGTTTACCGCCAAGTCCATCACCAGAACCAAGTTTTAAAAATCAGAGATTACCATCATTACAAACTATGCTATCTGAGTTAAACCAACATCGTGTTGTCCAATTTGGTGAAAGAAGAAATATGGATTCTTGCGCATAAACATTCATTCATTCATACACATATAAACATACATTACATTTAATAAAATAAACAAAAAAAATTGTTCATCTTTTAGACTATACACTTTAACATTCTTATAAACACATATACCATATAAGGAGGGAGTTGTTTTTAAAAAATAAGGGGAGAACAAAAGGGACACATTTATTTACCAAGGAAGAACAGTGTAAAAACCAGCCCGTTGTATATTATAATGCCACGCTTTATATATATATATATCTGTCAATCTCGTTATAGAGTACAAAATCTCCTTAATTTTTATGTTAAAACCAGTCTGAATCCTCTTGCTATTTTAAAATGTTAATAATGAATGTTGAAAAAGTAAAATAACGTCAAACTTACAACAGTGGTGTTTCCATATCGATCTGTTTCAGTTACTAATTATACACATGTAAGAATAATTGTTATATGTTAAATGGCCATTTTTTCATGTGAGTATACCTGTTGTTTCATCGTGAAACCATCCATCCTTTGTCTCAGTTGTAATTGTATCACCGTATTGATCTAAATATAGTGTTATAAATCAGTACTCAGTTTTTATTAAAAAGCCTAAAAAGGGTAAAATATACCTGTTTGGATAACTGTCTGCTTATCATCTCCAAACCATCCATTGTCTTGATTAATAATGGTAGTGTTTCCACCATCATTATACCCCCCTCCACCATAGTCACCACCACCATAGCCACCACCACCATAGCCTCGATTATCATCTAAAATTGAAACAATTAATAATCACACAAAACTGATCATTAATACTACACAATTTACTATATCTATCATCTCTTTCTTCTTGTTCAAGACGAGCAATACGGTCATTTTCATTCTCTTCGTGTTCAACTACTTCATGAATAGCAAAACCAGCTAAGCCTGCTACTGCAAGTCCAGCAGCAACTTTCATACCAGTAGACATGCCAGCTTTTTGTTGTTGTTGTTGTTGTTGTTGTTGTTGAGGTTGAGGAGAAGGATAGCCTCTGTACTCATTTTGAGGTGGTTGCTGATATCCTTGAGGTGGTTGTTGATATCCTTGAGGCGGCTGTTGATATCCTTGGTTATAACCTTGAGGGGATGGATATCCTTGTTGTTGTTGTTGTTGAGGATAACCACCATAATTAGGTGGAGGGGCACCATAACCTCTATTTCCTTGACGAGGATCCTCCCAAGTAGTGGTTTGATTACTATGATTGATATAGTAGCTTATAATGTTTTTTGTTGGTTTCGCTAATTCAGCATTGATGGTATGTATAGTTAAAACTTACTATTGACCATTAGGTGCTTGACGTGCTTCCCATCCAGAAGGTAGAGGACCAGACATTGTTGAAATTAAGTAAGAGAAAGAAATGTAATTCTCAAACCTGGTAGATTTCATCTCTTATTTATAATGTTTATAGTGATCCTTTGATTCGTCGTACATCTTGAGTTTATTTTTGTATGATGAGTTTATTTTGCGGCAATTTAAGTGTATAAATTTAGGTAAAATAGCCCGAAATGTGAATAAAAATGCTTTTCCCTTACACATTCAGATTTTAAATTTAAATGTACACCCGTATTATACAATAATTTGAAGAAAAATTAGCTCTGTAAAGAACAGGAATGAGTTAACGAACATTTTCAGTGCTGCAGTTTCTTTATAATATTGGGATTGAGTTTTCCCAATGAAAGCAATTCGCTCAAAATTAGGAGCACGGGTCTTGGCATTTTAAAATAATTGATAAAACGAGAACACAATATGCTTCAATAGTGCCTCAGCAATCACGCTAGTAATATGTAATGGTGCTACAAAGACAAATTCGTTTAAAAAAAGATGTGGCTTTAAAACTTAAAATGCATTTATACAGTATGTGTTTAACAGCATATTGCTATGTTTAAATACTGAGAATTATTATAACATGTGTAATGCAAATTACTACTATTTATTATGGGGGAAATCTTTTGGATACATTTAGCCATTTGGCCCATTTTCAGCTTTCAGCTTTTAGTTTGCAGTTTGCAGTTTGCAGTGCATGCTTCAGATTTGCAACAGAAATGATAGATTATTGTAATCCGAATTTTAACTTGAAAAGTATTCTAGATAGACATTAAATTAGGAATTTTGCAACAAATTATGTAGATAACACCAGCATTAGTTGATCAAATGCTTTTTGGAGCATATCCAATTCTGAGTCGATTTATAGTTTGAACCCCCCTCCCCCAGTTTTTACATTATTTCATACACACATTTTTGTGCAACTCTGATTTGCATTTAAGGCAGTTATCTACCATAAATTTTCTGCTTTATTCATAAGTCCATCAAAAATTTACATTTTTAGGAATTAAAAGGTAACCATTTGATAAAATTGTGCACTATTTGTTTAGCTATTTACTATTTATCTAATAATAGTTTTTTAAATTGATGGGATGTTACAATTATAGATATATGCGATTTGAATATTATTATAACTTTGGTGTATATTTAAAACTTGCAGCCCGTTTAGATCAATATTCATTGGTGGCAAGCATTTTTCTAGATGCTTTATTTTTTTCAAGCAGAAGGTGGCAGGTTTCTCTTTGAAATTTGTGCTTTAATCCTTCAAAAACCATTGTTACGTTATGAAGCCAAGGTATAATATTTGTATGTCTATTGCGCATCAAGCACAACATCAAAATTCAATTTTAAACCATTATTATTTAGTTTTATAAAGTTTTTCAAAGAATATTGGAAACACTGCACACAATGTATTTGAAAAAAGTGCACTTTTGATTTTTCTATTTCCACAGCAACTCGGGGAGGCTAAAGCGATTGCAATCGTGTGAATCAATATTAGACGAACTTACCATTGCTATGGGAACTAATAGAAAAATATGGCAGATTGAGAAATATTTAACCATATATCTGCTAAGAAATTTTACACTAACAATATAAGCATGCATATGCTATTTATTCTCCCAATAAGCAGTAACTTTCGGCCGTTGTAGTAATATATACTGTACATGATGATATGAACAACCTTTCTGTATTCAGTTTTTGGTTCGATTTGCAGGCATATTCACCAAGAAATTATAGTAGTGTATAGCAAAATATTTGAACATCAAGTTTAAGTAAAGTACAAATAAATGCTCTTTTTAAAGAACATCTGTGTTTTTGTGCATATCAAATTTGAAGCTTCAAAGTTAATTTGGACAAATGCTTCACATCAAATTTTGCGGAAAATGCAATTAAAATTTTAGAGGTTTTTGGAAGATGCACACCACGTTTTATGAGCATGGTTCAGATCTAAATATTAATAAGCTGTGTAATCAAATTATCTATCGATCCATTTACTGACAAAATTTTAGCTATATTTTTCGTAGTGAAAACGAGATTTTTGCCAATTTTTTTTTTGAAATCCAAAATTTGGGATGGTCCATTACACATCCATTCTCGAAGCAAAACCGAAGATATTTTTTCATATTTTTGAAAATATAACTATGAAAAATCAATATTTTGAAAAGAACAAAATTGCATCCAACAGAGGTTGACAAGGTTTATGAAATGAATAAAATAACTGTTGCTCAATTCACCGAATATTCTGAAATTGCTACAAAAAAGTTATAAAAAAAAAGAAAGAAAAAAAAGGTGACAATATTATTTTTTATACTTAAATATTTATAGAGCATTACAAAACAAGTAAGTTTCATTAATTAATTAATAAAAGGTGCTGGTGTATCTCAACTTTATGCAGAAATGTGAAGACCCAGAATTTTTAGTTTTTTATCAGTGAAATTCCTGTAAAAATCTGAAACATTAGCACTAGAAAAATTTATACCAAAAGCTAAAGATAGGATATTTCCGAATACTTGTTGTTGGATAAAAATTGGACATCTGAGGTACGGTGAAATATAATTTTTTCTTGGTGTTATTTAGCAAAAAAGAAAGTTGAGCAGGAATAAAAAGCGAAACCCTGTTTTTAAGGGAAAAAGCAATCAATTGTGCCTTTTTTTTTAAAAAAAAAAAAACTTTTGTTACCGGTTGATTTTAAAAATGAATAGTTTAATATAACTAATTCATACCTATTTAGTGGTGTCTAAGACTATCCTAAAAAGTATATGGCATGAGGTTGGTTATATTTGAAGTAGGTATACTTCAATTTTAGAGATTGAAACTAAAAAAATTCGATATTTTGGAAACTAAAAACTTGTTTGAGCATGTACCTATTTGTAATAATTTGTAATTTTGAACTAATAACAAAGGTAGATAATATACCTGTATATATAATTCTTATTATTATTATAAATTAGTAATCACTGTTTTGATGAAAATTGGTGTTCTTATTTCTAAATGAAATATTTATTAGTGAATAAATAAATATTAAGGGGAGTAAAAAGATAGATAAATATACAAGAGATCATGGAATGATTTCCTTGTAATATTTATATATAAAACGAGGCAAGGTTTTGCATGAATAAAACATGAATTGTTTGACTTCTTACATTACTAAAAAAATGTCAAGGTTCATTTTGACTTAGGAGTCTAACTTTTCCCAAAAATATAGGCTGTCGTAATTTCGTTTACCGGTCGTTATTTTTGAATGAGTCGGTCTGAAATTCTTCGTTTTTCTACCAAAATCGATCCAAATGAGCTCAAACCATATAGGCAGTTACAATATTCCATAAAAATGCAGTTCTAAACAAATGAAATAATGCAAAAGAAAGCTAGGCACTTCTTATATATTATAATATTCAGAGATATGAATGAAAATGATTTAATACAGTTTGCTTAACTGACTAAAATAAGCAGCTGCCATTCTGCGACTTTTATATTTTCAGATATCAGAGATGCCAAAAACTTTAGAGCGTTTTAAAATGAATGCAGTATATTGTATAATGTACAGCTAATATAGCATTGAAAAGTTAATGAAGCATGTTTATTTTTTCATGGCTTTATAACCAACTTGAATTAGGAAATTTCGAAGTTTTGATATATTCGTAAATTGGATAGTATCTTAATAAGTTATTCAAATCTATAGCCTTTAAGCTTTGATATAGAAACGAAAATTTACCATATAGTTTAATGGTTATCGGCAGTTTTATCACTTACTTTTAACATCGGATACTTTTCTCAACCCTTTTTTCTTTTATAAAATTAATATAAATTACTTTGAAAATGAATCAAAATCGGATCCTTCCAAATAGGACCTCAACTAAAGTATGCACTATACATATATTGATCAATTACAAGGCAGTGACATTTTTTCATTCATAGAAATTTACTATCTGGCACACAGTAACCAAGAGAGCAAAATCTAAATTACGGAACAAGCACCATTCACAAAAGCATCAATCCAAGGACGTACTTGTAGTGAAAGCTTGCTTCAAGCTTGTTAATGGCTTCTATCGAAAGTTTTTCAAATCAAAAAAATAAATCAATATATTTGCATATTTTTTTATTATAAAAAAAAAAAAAATTATAAATGAATCTGATTGGATTTATATAGAAAAAAAGGGAAGGGATGTGTCTGTTTGTGTGTGAGTAGGTGCAGACATGAATGTGTGCTTCAGAGCACAGCAAATACAATAGCGCTGCTACAAATGGTGAATAAGAGGAAGGAAAAAAAAGGAAGATGGATTAAAATTTGGGGTTGCATTCATGTGTGTGTGTGTGTGTGTGTGTGTGCGTTTAAAAAACTAATATTAATAAAAATGTACATTGTAACAATTTTTTTAAGAACCAAAATTAAATCCACCTTGAGGAACATCTACGTTTGATTGGAAACTAAATGATTGTTGAGGTTGCCCTTCATCTGTCATTTCCTCAGCATCTTCATCATTATAGTAGCGGTCAATAATATGGTATGCCTTCTTGTAAACCTCTTCATTTTGATGTGTTTGCAATTGATGAATGAGTTCCATACCACCGCACTCTTCAATATAAAGTGCGTATCTATTGATACCCTCAGGGTCGTTGGGGCGATCTTGATCTCCAACCTTTAAAATGTTTTCTAGACCATCCAATGCGACTTGTACAATCTTATTGTCCATACCGGTCAATACATCACACAAAGGCTTGATGACACCTTGATTAACCATATATTGAATTTGAGCAGGTTTGTTGAGACCACCGCTAGTAGCATTTACAATAGCCCAACAAGCTTCTTTACGGGTCTTGAATTCAGAAGTAGCCAAGATGTGAACCAAGGGGGGAATAATGTTACTTTCGATGACAGCATCAATTTGGGCAGTATTACCAGCAGTAATGTTAGAAATGGTCCAACAAGCTTCCTTACGAATAGCTTCCTTGGAGCTACCCAAAAGAGATGACAAAGCACCTAAAACACCACAGTTGATGATAACTTGAGTTTGTAAATCATCACCAGTAACAATGTTGCCAACGGAACGAAGAGCAGGTGTTTGAACACTAGTGCTAGGGTGCATCAATAATTCTACAAGACGACGACAAACACCAGATTCAATAACAGCTTGAATTCTATCATTGTAGCCATCAGACAAGTAAGAAATAGCCCAACAGGCATCAATCAAAACTTCTTCATCGGTGGAATAAATCAATTTAGCGAGAACAGGCAAAGCAGGAACAACCATCTCCCATGCAGGTTGAGGGTTTTTACCACGGCACAAGTTGGAAAGAGTCCAAGTAGCATTACGCAACATGCTTAGTTTGTGTTGCTCGTTCAAAATAACCAACAATGGCATCAAAGCACCTTGTTCCAAGACGTAATCACGACAAACAGCACTATCACCAGCAATATTACCTAAAGCCCAAACAGCCTAATTGAAAAAATACCGTTAATTGAGTTTGATCCCAATATTTAAACCTAAATGTTAAACTTACCTGTTCTTTGACATCAGGAATGTTACTACTCAATAATTCAATGAAAATAGGAACTGCACCAGATGCAATGACAACCTGAGTTTGATCAGAGGAACCAGAAGCAATATTGGTTAAAGCCCATGCAGCTTCAAACTATGGAATCATTTAGAATGTTTTTTCCTTTTTTAAATGTAAGAAAATCATATTTACCTGTAATAAAGCATGTGTAGATCTCAAGAATTCGACAAATTTAGGTACAACGCCTGTGCTAATGACATCCTTGATGGGAGGGTTTTTTTCTTTGGAAAGCAATTTACGAAATTTGGTAGTAGCATCGTATTGCTTCTCGACGTCATTTGAATTAACATCATTAATCAAGGCAACCAAATTAGCATGCAGCTATACATCAAGTAATAGGCTGATTAGATTCGAATTCAAGTACAATAATTAATCCTATTAGACTTACATTAACATCATCTTCAACTTCAATATCGTCCTCACTGTCAGACATGGACGCGCTTGGGATATTCATATTACGACGCTTTGACAAATTTTCTTCACGTTTTTGCTTTCTGATTTCAACAGTATGCTTTTGTCTACGGTTTCTAACTTGATCAGAGCCGAAAGCATCCTTATTTTTAAAGTTGTTCTTTCTTTCAGCTGCGGATTTATCCATATTAAATAAAAAGTGATATATTAAGAAGAAAAGGAGAGAAGGGGAAGGGGTCGAAATTGTGATGGTAATTGGTATTTTGAATCGAAAAATATTTTCACGCGTCACATACAATCTCCACCTTCAAATAAATCCATGAATTGCTGCGTGAAATGTAGCATTATTTACACAATGTTACCTTTTCAAAAACAAATTTTAACTGAAATTGTAACTGAAGATGGCTTATTGATCATTTCACCAGGATTGGGAATATTTCAAATATTATGTAATCTTGTACAAGTTTATTCTGGTGGCAATCATTTGATATTATTGATTAATACATCAAAAGAGCAGGATGATTTATTACAAGAGCAATTGATTGCAAATGGTGTGTCAAGTCAACATGTTATTCGAAGAATTGAGTACAATACACCTGCTGAAAAAAGAAGTAGCATGTATCGTGAAAGCGGCATTTTTTCAGTTACTTCAAGAATTTTGGCTGTAGACATGTTGTTAGAAAGAATTCCTACTTCACTAATTAATGGCATCATTGTTTATAATGCGCACAGGTAAAATTAGAAATTACATCCTAAGCTATGCATATTAATTAATATAGAGTGAGGCCCAACTCTATAGAAGAGTTAGTTTTGAGAATATTCAGAGAGAAAAATCAAGAAGGATTTATCAAAGCATTTTCTGATAGACCTGAAGCATTTGTAACAGGTTTTGCTCCGTTACAAAATACCATGAAATCTTTGTTTTTACGTAAAGTCCATTTATGGCCTCGTTTTCAATTGACTGTATCAGAAGATTTAGCCAAAACAAATGACAATGTAGTTGAATTACGTCAGCCCATGTCAGAATCTATGGATATTATTCAACAAAGTTTAGTTCAATGCCTAGAAGAAACACTAGCTGAATTACGAAGATCCAATACCTCCATTGATGTAGGAGAGTTTACAATAGAGAATTCCTTTTTTAAATCTTTTGATTCAATTGTCAGACGCCAATTAGATCCTATATGGCACAAAGTAACTCCTGGATCTAAGCAATTAGTAGGTGATTTGAAGATTTTACGTCAGTTATTAGGGTAAAAAGACACAAAATGCAAAGTTTAACATTGAATATTATGTTTATTTAATCATTTTAAAAATTCAGATATTTAACAACCTATGATTGTGTATCTTTTTACAGTTTCATTGAGACCATTATTGCTGCTAATACTGCACAAGATGGTAAACAAATAAAGCAATCTCAATGGTTGTTATACGAGGCGGGTAACAGAGCCATTTTGGTAAGCTTCATCAATATTTATTAAAATGCCCAAATTTTGATGATTTTATAAAATAGACCGCCAGAAAAAGAGTATATGTAAAGCAGGGCGATAAAGAATTTGATGAATTACCTGAAAGACAAGATAATTCTGCAATACCCAGACATATAAAATTAGTGCTTGAGGAACAACCCAAATGGCAACTTTTAAAAAGCATATTAAAAGAGATAGAGCAAGATTCATTACAACTGAATGATGGCGAAGGCGCTCCTGTATTAATCATGGCCTCTGAAAAACGCACATGCGCTCAATTGAAGGATTATATTACTCGAATCAATGAAAAAGAACCATTCCTAGATAAAATTGCGCATAATTTTTTCAAATGGAGAGTAAATATTCATCGTATGCAAGCAGCTGAGTCTGTTAAACAAGCTCCTACATCAAATACAATGCGTGGTAGACCACCACCTAATAAACGTAGAAGAGTAAGAGGAGGATCCGCAACTGCATCTTCCTCAGGGAGTAGAACAATGACATTGGCAGAAACATTTAGGGATGATGTTATTGAAAATGTATCTGCGTAAGTTGAATTATTTGTTTGAAAAGCTTGAGAGATTAACCATTTTGTTAGATTGGATGAAGATGATGAAGATGATGAAGATGACACATTCCATGGAGTTGGCCCCTTGACAGATTTTTATGAAATTCAAAATAACCAAGATGATATATTACCCACTTTTGAAGAGATACCCAACACATCGCTAATCACAATTCAATGCTATGAAGAAGATGCTAATGAACAAATTTTAGAAGATTCACAACCTCGTTTTATTATATTATTTGATCCAAATCCAGCATTTGTACGTCAAATTGAAGTTTACAGAGCGCAGCATCCCACAATAGATATTCGAGTTTATTTCATGCTTTATGAAAATTCTGTCGAGGAACAAAATTACCTGAGTTTAATCCGTAAAGAAAAAGAATCATTTGAAAGACTAATCCATGAGAAATCAATCATGGCCATTCCATTACCAGATCAACGAAAAGAAAGAGAAGTAACTATCGTTCGTCCTAGTACAAGAATTGCAGGTGGGCAAGTTAAAGCTACTACTGGGCCTCAAATTGTCACTGTCGATATGCGCGAATTCCGTAGTTCATTACCACCTATCTTGTATGCAGATGGTATCAAGATTGTACCTTATACCTTACAAGTAGGAGATTATATTCTGAGCCCCGATATGTGTGTGGAACGTAAATCAATCGCAGATCTCATTCAATCATTCAGTTCTGGAAGACTGTAAGTAATTGTTTGTTGTCAATAAACTGAGTAACAAGTACTAACTTTTATTAGTTATACACAATGTGAAATTATGTCTGTGTTCTATAAAGTCCCAATTTTATTGATAGAATTTGACCAAAACAAATCATTTTCATTGCAAGCAGTTGCAGATATGAAAGAAAATATCCGAGTAACTGATTTGTCATCAAAATTAGTACTTTTAACTCTTGCATTCCCAAAATTGAGGATTATATGGTCGTCTAGCCCCCACGAAACAGCTAAAATTTTTAGTGAACTCAAGGTAACAATTTTAATTTAAAAAAAAAGAATATTGTGTAATGAAATCTATTTACAGAAAACTGAACTTGAACCAGATTCTGAGGTGGCAGCTAGTATTGGAGCAGAAGGCAATGAAGATGGAGATACCATTTATAACATGACACCTCAAGACATTTTAAGAAGTATGCCCGGTATAAATTCAACAAATTATCGTATAGTTATGAACCATTTCAATGATTTGGATGAATTATTCCATTCAAATCAAAAAACACTTAAAGAATTGATTGGTGAGGAGTTTGGGCGAAAGTTGTACAATTTTATTCATAAAAAATACACCACGAGTTGAATAAAATATTTTTTTTTTATGTATAACCATAGCACTCTTTTCTTTTGTTTGTTTATTTCTCTCTTTCTTTATTTATTTCTCATTATATATTATAAGAAAGATGGCTAGACAAACTGTCTCAGAAACAAAGCTCGCAAAAATTCTTGAGCTGAATGGCAAATTAAAACGTCAACTCGATAGACCTAGAATACCCGTTTCTAAAGCAAGTCGATCGTAAGATATCTCAAATTTGATTTCATAAAACTTGGTATTCATTTTTTTTTATCAGATTAATAGATTATTGTCAATCAACCCCTGATTTAATGATACCCTCAGTTTGGGGAAATAGACATCCTGATCCTTTTGCTGAACCTGCTAATGGATGTGGTGCATCATGTCAAATAATGTAGAAAAAATATATATATACCTTTTATACCCTCCATGACACCCATTTAAATGCAACTGGTGCCTTTATGATATTTCAGCCTTATGTAATAATAAATATCATCAATAGCTTTTTAATTTAATAAAATACTTAATGAAACAAGAAAGAAAAAAAAAATTTTTTTGTATATTTCATGTTGATAAATCGTAATTCTGCCAGCTATCAAAGAAAGAGAATTACGAATGTCAAATATAAAAATCATATAAATTATCCCAAACAAACAAACAGATTGATAATCTAAAAAAATCAAACAGTAGTAGATTGGAATCATAACAAAGTTTCCTTATATGGATGCGATCATCTCATCTTTTGGCTTCTTGGTGACCGTAAACCTTTCTATTTATATCACCGCCGTTATGCTAATAAATAACCATTCATTCTTCAATCTCTTCCTTTTCTTTCACAACAATAATTTCTAATTAAAAAAGATGGCTTCTCAAATTCTTCGTCGCTCTCTTGCTACTTCAGCTGCTTCCACTGTAAAGATTGGCTTGATTCCTGCTGATGGTATCGGTAGAGAAGGTAAAAATTAGGAGATCAAAAATTCCAGGGACCGATTGCTAACCATTGTTTTCTTTATGTAGTTATTCCTGTATGTTATCTTATTTGTAGATATTAAATCAAATAATACAAAACAACTGACATTTTTATAATTGTAGGCTGCTCGTATTGTTCTTGAATCTTTGAATTCTGGTCCCAAGTTTGAATTTGTTGACCTTGATGCTGGTTTTGAACTTTTCCAAAAGACTGGTACTTCTCTTCCTCAAGAAACTATTGATATCTTGAAGAACGATTGTCATGGTGCTCTTTTCGGTGCTGTCAGGTAAGCTAAAAATTACATATAGCATTATATTCCTCAATTAGCTAAAATTAAATTAATCTAGTTCTCCTTCTCACAAAGTTGCTGGTTACTCTTCTCCTATTGTTGCATTGCGTAAACATTTGGACTTATATGCCAATGTTCGCCCTGTCAAATCTGTCAACTCTCCTGCCTTCCCTAACCAAAAGTTATTAGATATGCTCATTATTCGTGAAAACACTGAATGCTTGGTAAGTTAAATAAGCAAATCACAAGTGTATCTTGATGATACTTATAGCTTATGTATAGTATATCAAATCAGAAAGAGAAGAGGTTGATGCTAATGGTTTAAGAGTCGCATGGGCTGATCGTAAGATTTCAGAATATGCTTCACAACGTATTGGTAAGATGGCTTTTAACATGGCTTTGACTCGTGAAAAGCTTCGCTCTGAAATTCCTCTTGCCAAGCGTTTCTGGCAACATAACCCTCGCGTTACCATTGTTCACAAGTCCAACGTTTTAAGTATTACTGACGGTTTATGGCGTGAAACTGTTCGTGGAGTAAAGGAAAAGAATGCCGAGCTCTACAAGGGTGTTGATATGGAAGAACAATTAGTTGATTCCATGGTTTATCGTATGTTCCGTGAGCCCGAGGCATTTGATGTTGTTGTCGCTCCTAACCTTTATGGTGATATTATTTCCGATGGTGCCGCTGCTCTTGTCGGTTCTTTGGGCGTTGTTCCTTCTGCTAATGTTGGTGATAGCTTCGTCATGGGTGAGCCTGTACATGGTTCCGCCCCTGACATTGCTGGTAAGGGTATTGCCAATCCTATTGCTTCCATTCGTTCTGCAGGTATGTTGTTGGAACATATGGGTTATACCTCTCAAGCTCTTAAGGTTTATGACGCTGTTGATGCCGTCTTGGCTGATGCTTCCATTCTTACTCCCGATCTTGGTGGTAAGAGCTCCACTACTGAAGTTACTGAAGCTGTTCTCAAGAACCTTGCTTAAAATTCAAAATTTACCACTTAATAATCCTTCTACCATTTTGTAATATAAAAGAAATTAAGAAAAAGTCAATTTCAATTTAGATTAAATAAATAAAAAGACTTTTTAGTACCTTGATGGTCATCATTTTTTAAATAAATTCGTAAATTAACACCTTAAAAAAAAAAAAATTGATCTGTAGAAACCAAGGCTATAAATACGCTTTTGGCAAAAATATAATAATTTTACAATTTTTTTGATGAGTTTTTCATTTATTTTGAAACTTGCAACCCGTTTGAATCAATATTCGTTGATTGCAAGCATTTTCCAGTTGCTTTTTTTTTAGAGGAAATAAAAAATAAAAAACTCATGCAAAAATCCTTCAAAACAGCAAATAGGTAATAAATCAAAATATGATATTTGTATACATACTGTGCAAATTTAAAATTTAATTTTGAAGTATTATTTGATTTTATAAAAATTATTAAAATACCTGAAACACTCCACCACTCCATACAACATAGTTTAAAAAAGTGGGTTCTCATTTCCTCATTTTCACAGCAACTCGGGATCGTTAAATTGCGATTCTGTGCACCTACACTAGGAATGTTATCGAGCCCAGCTTGTACTAGTAAATTTGGATGGCAAAACCTGGCTTGACAACGATGCTAAATGCTAACCTATAAATCTACTCTAATGTATAATTGAAATCTATTTGGATTGAAATTCGGCGAGATTTGATTTTTGTTTTCAGTTTTTACAACAGTAAAAAAATAGACTTCAAATAGGTTTTAGATGAGTTCAAGCTTTTGTCGCCCAATATTAGGTCTAATAGTGTCAATATTCAACAAAGGTGTATCTCTTCTTTATGGACCATTGACATCTGTCTTATAATAGAAGTATTAATACCAGAATATACATGCACTGGCTCAGAATTGCCCAAAATTTACCTAAAATTGATTGAAAAAATTAAACACCTACATCTAAACCGAGGCGTTGTTGATTTTCTGTAATATAATCACATAATAGAATCCATTAAAAGCTACTCTGTTTTTCTGTTTGAACAAAAATTACTGATTTCTCTCTGAGATAATCAAAATGATATTTCATTTTACAACTTAAAGCCTATCATAATTGAGCCCAAAAATCGATATGACAAATCGATCCAAAAATGATCCAAAAAGCAAAATTGTCTAATGGCCCATGAACAGTAAAATTAGTTAAAATAATGTACTAAATAATTTTTATACAGTTTCAGATTTTGCATTTTACTAAATAAAGCTTGGACAAATGTCTCACACTAACTTTTACCCAAAATGCGATTGAAATTTTAAACACTTTTAGAATATACATGCCACTTTTTATGATTATATTTTAAATTTGAATAATTGGTGATAAAATTTGTAACAAAATTACTATCCATCCAGTTAATGGTAAACTTTTTAGCTACATTGTTCGTAGAGAAAACCAGATTTTTGGCAACTTTTTTTTTTTTTTTTTTTTTTAAAAAATGTAAAATTTGAGATGAATGAGGATCTACTAATCTTTTTTGGAGCAAAATCGAGGATATTTTTTTCACATCACTTTTGAGGGTATCTCTACGAAAAACCAATATTTTAAAGAATGCTTAATTGGAACAGATAGGAATTACTGAGGTCTATTACAAGAATAAAAAATAATTACTACTGCTCGATCCTACAAGTATTCTAAAATCTATTAGAAAAAAAAAGTTAAAAATAGAAAAAAATAAAGTACTCTAAATTTTTTATACTTTAGTATATTATAGAGCACTACAAAGCAAGTAAATTTTATTATTAAAAAGTGTTACTTTATCCTAATTAATATTTTTGTAGAGTTATGAGAGTTCAAAGTTTTTATTTTTAGTAATTAGTAAAATACGAGTAAAAATCCGAAAAATTAGTATTGAAAACGTTATGTCAGCTGCAAAAAGTAGAATATTTTTGGATACTTGTTTATGAATTAAAGTTGAATATCTCAGGTACATTGGCAAATAATTTGATTTTGGGGTTATTTCTTGAAAAAAAAAGTAGATTAAGGATGGAAAGTACGACCCAGTTTTTAACAAAAACGCAGTGAGTTCTTCG
Organism: Mucor plumbeus; assembly: GCA_016758945.1. NCBI lineage: Eukaryota > Fungi > Mucoromycota > Mucoromycetes > Mucorales > Mucoraceae > Mucor > Mucor plumbeus. The sequence goes on from JAEPRC010000476.1 coordinate 18,775, forward strand.
AGCTTTTGAGACTTTTGTGAGATATATGATTTTTTATCGAGACTTGTATGAAATAAATTCAACGTAAAACGTATCAATTATTAAGATAGGTTGAATAAGGGTTTATATAATTATTGAATATATGTGTATATGTGATATGATCTAATGGATAGGAATCCATTAATAGTGACAGTAGAAACTATTGTTAGTTGATAAATGTGTATGGATATAATATATTATGCTTCAGTAATAATATTGCTATATGCTATGCTCATTGCTAGTTACCGATAGACAGGAGTAGTTATTGAACAACAAAACTTCCTAGATCAGTCAAATATTTTCTATTTTTAGAATGCTGTTGTTATGCCAATATACATCATAGGTCTCGAATCGAAGGCCTTAGACTATAACTGGTGCTATAGTAGATCATCAATGCATCTGCATTGATCTATATCATATTCTTAGATAATAAGACCCTCGTAATAGCTATAATGAGTGTGTATAAATACATTAAAAGGATGCACTGCTAATAAAAGTGTAATACTTTGACAAAACTATTTATACAAATTTCTTTAGTATTTTAATTAAGGAGTATTAGTATATGTTGATAGTTTTCCAAGGTATTAAGTCTCAAACTATTGATTTTTGAGCAATGAAATAGCAATATAAACCAGAAACATTAGAACTAAAAGAATTCATTTCATCTGATAGAGAATGCTCATTCCAGAAAACGCAATCTTGGAATAGACTTGAACATCCCAAATGCTTGTATATATAATTTGATTTTGTTATTCGTTGAAAAAAATTTGAGCAGGAATCAAAGTCGGCCATATTTGAATATAAAAAAGCAGTAAATATTGTCGAGTTTTTTGTGACATATACAAAATACTTTTAAGGACAAAAATATAACTACCATAATACATAGAAATATGAATTTTTAGGTAGCTAGGAACCAGAACTTAGAAAATTTTTAAGGTATGCGTGCATATAGCGAGCCTCGTTGGATAGATTTAAACACATTACATTTTCTAAAAAACTGGTTCAAATTCAAATAATAGTAGTAGACTCAAAATAAATCGTTTGTTTAATCACTAATCAAACTCGAGTTCTTTTTATCATCCTATCTTATATGATTAGGCTATATGTACGATCAACAATAACCAGCATATATACCATATTTTTATAAATTAGTTTATTAAGTAGAGACAAACAACAAGGTATCATTTAATATTTAATAGGCAGCAGCTAAACCTTTCTTTCTAGGGTCACTTGCAGCATGGAGTGTGCCATTGCTGAATCGTCTAATAGCTTGAGAAGCTGATACAGTACCTGTTTCTGCCAAATTACGAATCTAAGAAATAGGAGTTAGCTTTCTTGTACGAACCATACACTTATGGATATTACCAAATGTCCTTTTTGAGTGAGTGATTCCAAAATCTCCTCATTGTATCCAGTTTCAAACTGCACTTCATTGGGAATCAGTTGATGATGAATTCGAGGTGCTTCGACAGCTTCAAACACATTTTGATGAAAATCATAAGTATTTAAAATGACATTGAGAGTAGCGGTTAAGATTTGAGATCCACCTGATCCACCAACTACCAATTCCAAATTATTATTTTCATCTTCGATAATTGTAGGCGTGATTGTAGATAAAGGTCTCTTGTTAGGTTCTATATATAAAACTAAATAAATAAAATAGTTCATCTATGATTCTCTTCCTAAAACAAACCTATATAATTAAAAGGGCTAGGATATAAACCAAAATTGTTAGGAACACCAGGAATACTGAAATCATCCAATTCATCATTCAAAATAACACCTGAAATGGGGTCCATAAATTTAGCACCAAACATCAAATTCACTGTAGAAGTTAATGATACAGCATTATTATCCTTATCAATGACTGAGAGATGCATTGTTCCATGAGGGTCATTGTTCTCATATTTGGGTTCATAATACATGTAATCATGAGTTTTATCCTATAGAAAAAGTCAGTTACTAAAACTATATTTCAATTATTTTCATTCTTTACATCTGTAATGTTATTTCTAACTTGATCGGCCCATTCTTTACTAATAATTTCTTCGATGCGCTTTTCATTTTGAATAAATTCAGGGTCACCAATCTCTGTGCGGAAAGCAAATCCGTACTTTACAGCCTCAATGAAGCGATGAATGTTTAAGGGTGAAGGACCCGTAACGTTGAAAAGATAAGGCTCAATAATATTCAATACACCGAGAAGAGCAGGGCCGCTAGTAGGTGAAGATGTGGTAACTACTTTACGTCCATGATAGTAAGTACTGATAGTGGGCCTAATCAACGGTCTATAGTTTTTCATATCTTCCAGTGTCAATATGCCTCCTGCTGCTTGTGTAGCATTAACAATTGTTTCGGCAATCACACCCTATTTAATTCTGTTACACAACCTAAAATATTCGTAATTTTTGTTGAAACAAACCTCATAAAATACATTAGGCCCTTCTTTTGCAATTGTTCGTAAAGTAACACCGAGAGTAGGCCGCTTAATAATATCACCTGGATTAGCAATTTTACCAGAAGGTGCATATACTTTGGAAAATTCAGGTGATGCTTCGAGCCAAATTTTAGATTTCTGCAATGATCATTCATGAGTCATTCACTGCTTTAAAACTGTATTCAATATAATATTACTTACCACTAATTTACTATACAATAAATCCGTTACTTCAAAGCCACCTTCTGCAACTTTAATAGCTGATGTAAAGAGGTCTTCCCAAGGTACTTTGCCATGTCTTTGGTGAGCTAATTCAAATCCTCTAATTTCGCCACTATATATAATTTACTTTTAAGTCCTTTATCTAAATCGACATACACTAACACAACTTACGGTACTCCCACAGATAAACCGCCGATTTGAGCAGCCATTGGATTTTCAACAAACATATCTCTAAATGAAGCAGCAGGCGCAGTTTCTCTAAAATCAATGTGCTCATAATCCGTACCATTGCGAATTAGCATGAATCCGCCACTAAATTATTAAATTGTCAGCTTTCTTATCTTTTGATTTGTAACTGAATTAGTTACTACGATAAACAATAAGATTAATTACCCGCCAATACCTATAAATCAATGCATAACCAATGAATATTACGCCATTTGTAAAAGTTTATTTAATTCGATCAAAAGACTTACCAGTAGCAAAACTATTTACAACACCAATACAAAGAGCAGATGCAATTGCTGCATCAACTGCACTACCACCCTTTTTCAAAACTAGGTTTTGGAATCAATATTAAATCCTCACACTTTTAAAATAATGCAAAAAAAAAAAAACCTACTTTTAAGACCTGCATTGGAACATTCCTCTAATTCAACAGCTACAGCACCTTGATGACCCACCACAAGATGTGGGATTGAATTATCTATGCAAAGTATGAGCATCCGGATTCCATTGCATAAAAAATAAATTGGTACCTGAAGCATCTTGATGTAAAAGTGACACAACTACGCCCACAGATGAAATGACAAGTAATGCTGCAACTGCAACAAAGAATTGATGGCTTCTATGGCTCCTTTTTTCTGTATTTCTCAATAGTGCCTGTCTTTCTTCGTCTCTGCTACTAACCATATTTGAAAGAGTAATTGTAAAAGGATAAAAGAGAATAAAAATGTGATAATGCTCAGAAGATCTTGTGTCCTATTTATAATAGGGAAAATATTTACGATTACACAAATGTCCTCTTATTGGATTCACTCTGTATTTCAATTTTCCGAGTCGAACAGAGGAACTTCATGTTACAAATTTCATTGGCATCGATAATTTGCTCATATTAATTCTGTCAGCTACTATTTTCTGCGAATTTTAAACAGAATGAAATATTGACCAAACTGAGAAATAAAATGACACATAATTCACATAACATGCTTTGTTTATGAAAGTATTTTTTTTTTACAATAAAGAGGTCGATCAGTGCTATTGAAACTCTTTTTTCCCACAAGATAAAAGATGTGAAATTTTAAATATTTTCGACTCCAATATCACGGTGATACTTTCACCTAGATGCAATGTGCATTATCTCAAAAGCACAAAAATAATGTTCCTGCATTCGCCAAATTACTAGTAGTCCATACAAAGCGCAAAAACCTTAACAAAATTTTCACTTGACACATCAAACAAAAGTTTGTGTGTGTATGTGTGTGTGTGTGGGTGTGTGATTTTTTTTTTTTTTTTTTTTTTTTATAATTTTTTGGCATGCCTTTTATTGATATTTTATATACTAAATTTTTTTGTTGATAAAAAGTTGCCTTATCCCGCAAAAAAATAAATTAAAAACATTTCTTTTTCAATTTAATATGGTGTTTTGTATTTTGTTGTTATGTGTTGTTGTATCATCATCCAAAAATTATTTATTTTTCCTATTTTTAAATGTTAAAAATCTAGTTATAAAATTTCCCCAAATCAATATTTCAAACTTACGGGAATCTCAACTTCACCAGCATCAATAGCGGCGCAAAGGTCCTTAGGGTTTTGGCCATCAACGGTACAACCAACAGAGAAAGCGGTACCAAGGATTTCCTTGACAGTACCAGAGAGTTCACGAGCCAAAGACTTGAAACGCATGGTACGGGCAATTTCGATGATATCCTCAAGAGCAACGTTACCACTGTGCTTGATGTTCTTCTCCTTCTTACGGTCACGGAGAGGTTCCTTAAGAGCCTTGATGACTAAAGAAGAAGCAGAAGGAACAACGGAAACTTGAGCTTGACGGTTTTGAATGGTCAATTGGACAGTAACACGGAGACCCTTCCAGTCTTTGGTACCCTTGGCGATATCTTCACCAACCTTCTTGGGGGACAAACCAAGAGGACCAATCTTAGGGGCAAGAGCACTAGAAGCACCGACTTCACCACTATTATTATTTTCATGTTAGTTCCGTGTCTATGCAAGTTATATACAACATAAATCTATTTTACCCAGTGGCACGAAGATAGATAATCTTAACCTCAGAGGGATCGAACTTGGGAGGCATACTAGATAAATGTAATCATTGAGTTTCTATGGTCTATGAATGGATGGATGATTTCAATGTATGATGGTTTACCTGTGATATGTTGAGAAAGGAAGGTTTTTTGCCGTTGGATACTTTGCGCTTCATTAAGTCTCAATGCATTTTTGCATGCTCCAATGCCACAGGTGGGAGGAACACAGTATTGAATTGAGGTGTAATAAACAGGTGTCCGGACCGGAATAGATTTGATATGCTCAAAAAAAAACCAACTTGAAACCTGATGAGTAAACGAGTTTAAAGGATTATTAAAACCCTTAAATGAGATTAATTACACGAAAATCAGTGATATTCATGCATGCAATATATAATACAATTGCGTTTTATTATAAAATTAAACATTTAGTACCTCGATTAAATTTCTATATCAGGGCAAATACAACCAACATGTTGGCGGATCTTGTTCTGTATTGCGACTGTTTACAAACTAGTAGTAGAACACAACAAACAATATAGAACCACCCCCCATTTTGTTGAATTCAAGCTTAAGAGTAGGTCTACCACATTATTTCTATAAAATACTCCTTTTTTTTTTTTTTTTTTTTTTTGTTGTTTCTTTGTACAACAATTGTCTATTATTTTATTCTTTCTTTCTTCTCTTCTATCTATACATTTATAATATATAACAAGTATTTATATTACTACATATCGTAATGTCCTTTTCAAAGTCGCAGGGAAAGAAACAAGAAGGTTCAAATAACAATAATAATACCAGCGGTCATCAACAAAAGCAGCAAAAGTATACATTATTATAACATAAATATTTAATAAAAATAATAATACTCACATTTAATACTAGTCGCAATAATAACAATAATAAGAAATGGTCAAATAATACTACAACTCGCAACCACGCGTCGTCTTCACCTTCAGCTGCCGAACCTATTCATCAAGATCCTACCATGACAAAGCAACTGCATGATAGAATGCTCTTTTTACTTGGTAATTTGACTGTAAGTAGTTTAAATAGAAATATATAAAATGCAATTTGTATTAAATAATATTTATAAAAGGGTACTTTGGTGGAAGCAACTGTTAAAGATGGTTGTAAGTTTAAGGGTATTTTTCATGGTGCTTCAACAGAAGGCGATTTGGGAATTGCTTTAAAACTTGCTCAAAAGATTTATGATCCTAATGCACCTATTGAAAAGAACAAGACTAATCCAAATCCCATCAAAAACACCATGTTGATTTTTTCAAAAGATTTAGTCGAGATTAATGCTGTCAATGTTGATTTTACTAGTGCCGAAACAACTGATCGTAACAGTAAAGTAGTACACAATGTATATATGTATATAAACACAGTATTTAATTTTACACCCCCAAATTTTAGCTTTTAAAACAGATACAGATATCAGTGGAAAATTGGATATTAAAGAGCGTGAATTACACAAATGGGCACCTACTGAAGCCGATGGTAATGATTCAAGTTTATTAGAAGGTGGTTTGGAATCTTCTGACAACGGATCATGGGACCAATTTGCTGCAAATGAGAAGTTATTTGGTTTAAAGACTGATTTTAACGAAGAGATTTATACTACACCATTAAATAGATCTGCTCCTGGTTATAAGGATCGTGAAAAACGTGCCATTAAAATGGCTAATGAAATTCAAAAGACAACAACTACAAATGTACACATGTTGGAAGAACGTGGTTTAGCTATTGAGGATAGTGGAATGGATGAGGAAGATTTATATGGTGCTGTTGTACGTGATAGTAATCCTAATAAATATGTTCCTCCCGCTCTTCGTAAACTTCAACAACAACAACAACAACAACAACAACAACAACAACAACAACAACAACAACAACAACAACAACAACAGCAAGTAAAGAAAGAAAAGGTTAATCCATTAAACAAATTAATTACTTCAGATTTACCTAAAACTGCATCAAATCCTTCACCTATCGCTAATCTACCAACTACTCGTCGCGAATCTAGTGAAAAGAACAATAATAATTCTGAAAAGAACAGCAATAGTGAACAACCTAAACGTATTGAAGCTGAAATTGCAACTACATTTAGACATTTTGCTATGATGGAAAAGGATAAACTTCATGCAAAGAAACAAGCATTGCAAAAGAAAGAAAAAGATGGTCGTTTAGCTGAATTGAAAGCATTCCATCAATCCTTTAAATTGAATGTACCTATTCCTGCAGATTTGGTTCCATTGCTCTCAAAAAAGAAAACTTCAGCAGATAGTAACAGTAGCAGTAGCGAGAAGATCAATTCTCCTGATTCCACTAAAAACTCACCTGTTAAAAAGGCAAGTCCACCACCTTCTACCACTACTGCACAACCTTCACAAACACAACAACAAAAACAACAACCTCCAAGCACCACAACAAAGAAATCTATTGTTACTTCTTCACCAGCTCCTGTTGTTTCCACCGTTTCTCCTGCTCCACCATCCCCTGCCCCAGCTACAGCAACAACGACTACAACAACTACTGCAAGCACTGCTGCATCATCTCCAGCTACATCCAATTCTTTCAAATTCAATGTTAAGGCATCTTCCTTTAAACCCAATCCAACAGCTGCAGCCTTCGTTCCTGGCGGTAATGCTATTGCTTCTCCAAGTATTGCTAATACTATGGCTATGCCTACTGGCATCTCAGTTCCTCCTACTAACACCGCTCCAAACACCAACACTCATACTACTGGAGATAGTTCTCATACATTTTTCAATGGACGTCAATTAAAGAAAGGTGGACCTACTGAACATTTGACCATGACTGAAGCATTCGTACCTTCCTTTTTGGAAAAGGACATACCAGCCAGCTCTGTTGGACCTACTTGGCCATTTGGACATAAATCCTATCGAGTTCAATTTAGTCAATTTGGATACGATGAAGATGTATATAGTTATTCTTCACCCAATTATAGCTATTATCCTCAATATCGTTACCCTTTCCCCCAAATGCCTTATCCTCAATTTGTTCAACCACCCATGCCACCTTCTTATGGTAGTCCTCAAATGGCAAATGTTTCCCCTCATGGCTCACCTTTCCCTCCTCCCCAAGGATTTCCTTCTCCTCAAAGATCTCAAATGGTACCACAACAAATGCCACCTCAGATATATCAATATGGTGGTGCTCCCATGATGATGCGCTACCCTCCTGACATGATGATGCAAAGACCTGTCATGGTGGAAACTGTGCCTTATTCTCACCATCAACAACAGCAACAGCAACATCAACAGCAGCAGCAACAACAACAACAACAACAACAACAACAACAACAACAACAACAACAACAACAACAACAGCAACAGCAACATCAACATCAACAGCAACAACAACAACAGCAACAACAACAGCAACAGCAACAGCAACAACAGCAGCAGGAAACACCAGGTAAATAATTGAATAATTTGATTAGCAATTTGGAAAACTTATAATTGTATTCTCTAAGCTACAGATTCAGGAACAGAAACACCTCCTCCTACAAACTAAAAACTTTACCATCCATATAACACCCCATCTCTTTCTTTTTTTTTTGTTTAATTTTTTTTTTAAAAATAAAACACAATATAAAACATTTTATTCAATCTTTTTGTTGTAACAAGTTTTGTTTAATAGTATCAGATTTTTCCTTTATCAAAGCAATGATTTGATCTCCTTGTTCTCGAACCTTTGTTATGTTTTCATCCACAATATGTTGAAGATATGTTTCTACAGACATCTTTTTTTGATCTGCTGTAACAAGTGGAGCAGAATTGGTTTTTAATGACAAGACAGGTGGCGTTGGTTTTGATTTTGATGTAGATGATGCTATCTTTGTTGTTTGTGATGGCAGTTCACGACGTTGACCATCTGCAGTAATTAAATTATGTGTACGACCTCCTCCTATTACAGATGTGGCAGGTGTTCTCATTTGAGTGTTACTGGTATTACCACTTGTAATAGGAGATAGAGGGCAATCACCGAAAATGTCTAGGAAATCAACAGTTTTATGTACACTATTCATTGGCGTTGATTGTAGATATTTCATTTGTTTTGCAATGGATTCTGCAACATCAGAATTGCGCTTTCGTGAAGGGGAGGAAGATGCTGTTGGCTCTGTTGGCACTGAGGGGATAGCTGGAGTGGTTGTGGTAGCGGTAGGTTTACGGCTTTTGGAAAGGCTAATAGGTTTCTTCTTGGGTACTATAGAATGCTCAACAGCTCTTCCTTTGCCTTTATCTTTGGAGAGTGCAGGTTCTACATGTTCATCATTGAATATATCTGGTGAGCGTGGTGGTGGTGGTGGTGATGGCGATAATATTGATGATACGACGACTGATTTGGCAATATTTAATGGTTCATTAAACTGGAGTGAGGTCTCTTTTGATAAATTGTAATTTTGTTCTACAAATAAGGGTTCTGGAGGTGGAAATGTAGGAGACATTAGTGCATATTCATCTTCTTGAACCGTAACGGGTGGTGGTGGTGCTGATGATGATGGTACTGCTGCTGCTGCTGTTGGCGATGATGGTGGTGGTGGTTCTATAAGAGCTGGATGTGTTGAATAAGATGGAACTGGTTTACTTTCTACTACAGAATCCTGTTTTGAACGCTTTGATGGCCTTTTCAATTTATCTTTCTTTGGCATTACTTTTTTAGGTCTTTCAATCAAAGATGGCTTTTTGTTGCTAGTCTTTTCTATCGGTCGTTCTATCAAGGGTGAAGAATTCAATTCTAAATTGGAGAATATATCTACATTTGTTCTTTTAGAAGAAGAGGGTAATACTCTATGTCGATTTTTTTTTATCGATGATTTTGTGCTGTATGTAACTGTAGGTTTTTTTACATGCATTGGTATTTCAAAAGCTTTATTGATATCCCATATACTATCATCGTTTTTATCTTCATTCTCTATAGAGGGTTCCTTTAGTTGTTTTCGTTTATGTGGGATTGTTGATTCCTCCATTATAGCATCATCCTAAATAAATATGTACATATATAAAAAAGGAAAATTGATAAATGGTTTTGTTTGAGATGGACAAAATGTATACATACATCCAACTGACTAGCGGCTGTTTTAAATGTTTCGGTTGATGCATTACTAGTTGCAGTATCTCTTCTATTTTTTGCTCTGATACTCAATTTTCTTTGAAAAAAGGCACATGTGTTGTTTAATTCTTTATGCTTTCCCCTAATCATAATATGTTTTATCAGTTCAAGCTCTTCTAAAATCAGATTTTATGTTTTTATTTACAATGCATCTAAGCTTTTTTCAGGTTCCAAAATATTAATTTTACAATAAGGGCATTTGATTCTTGCATTGTTTTCCAGAGTCGGTGTAAAATAAAATCCTGCATCTGCCAACTACCTCATTTTAGTACGGAGTTGTCAAGCTAAATTAAAGATGTTTTTTTTTTTTACCTTGGATGCAACTTGAAATCTTGTACTTTTCACACTTTTATTTGGAGGCCAATAATGATGATGATTAAATGTTGCAAGACGAGCAGATCTCATTAATCTATGTTGAGGTTGAGTAGTAGGATTCTTTTCATCCACTGTCAAAGATCGATTCGATGCATCTGGAAAGTTTAAAAGAGACCAAGGACATTGTGGTGATTCTACAGAATGACGGGAAAAGGGCGATTGACCTTGTTTCCAATGACTTAATTCAATATCACACATAAAGCATCGAACACTATCTGCTGCTTTGGGCCTACGCATAAAATAAAAACCTGCTTTTGCAAACTATAATAAATTCTCAGTTGCCCGTACATACACTTTATTTTTATTTTTATTTTCACATTACAGTTTCAGTTTTATGATATTGTTTTCCTTCATGTGGCCATTTAACCGAGTTGTTTTGATATGATTCAATTCGATTTTGTAATATATTCATAATGTAGTTTAAATAGCAAATAAATAAATAGATAAATAAATAAAAAATAAAAAAAACGGGTTCGTGAATTATTTGGTTAAAAAAACACGTAGTCCTCATTTAGTAGCTATGCTATCTCACATTAAAGAGGAGCATATTTGGTAGTTTGGATACTTAATTTTCGCTATACAAACTGAAAGTACTCATTTTTTGTAAACTACAAAACTTGGTTTTATTAATACAATTGTTAAAATCATTTTTTACTTAAAGATATGCCATAAAATTACCGGTTATTTCATCAAAACTGGCAAAAATGAGCATTTCAATGTTATATTTTGACTATTTCAAGCAACTCCTAACGCTCTAAAATATACCAAACGGTTGCTCTCAATCTATACATTCATTTTAATGCACTTTTACTGATTTTCTGAATCATTGATTTTTGACAAAAATTTCCTCAATTTTCCCCTATGGTAGCAGGGAAATTTTTTTAATTTTAACAAAATTCGAAATTTGGTCCAAAAAACGAGACATTTTGTTAAGGCATATAGTGACAAAAATTGATTGTATCATCAAGCTGCTTCTGTCAGAATAGTTTGTTTTGGAGCTTCAAGCCAATATTTTGGACTTTTTGTTGAAAATATAAAATATCGCATTTAGCTAAATATCTAAATAATTTGCCAGAGAAATACAAAATCAAAAAATATCAATGGATAGAGCATCCAAAATAACATATGTCTGATTAGTACGGATTTGGATACTTTGTACACCCTTTTTGGAAAATAAATTCCTTAAAAGTGAAAAAAATTCCAAAAATGTCAAATTGCAAAAAGAAATTGACAAATGCGACAACAGACGGTGTTTAAAATTTGACAAACAACAACAATAATAAAAGCGTTTTTTTTTGAGTTTTTCGTATGCAATATTAACTCTTTCAAGGATTGTTTTAATGGTTAAAATCAGAAAAAGATAATTCCAAATAATCTATTTCATTTTTGAATATGTCAGAAATATGTCGGTACTTTTAATAAAGAAAATAATGGCTGTTCATGAAATAACAAGTATTTTACAACATGTATACCAGAAAATATATAAATCTAACAGGACAAAAATAGCCCAGCAAAAATCTATAGAGGCTTTATTACTTTGTGTGAGTATAGATTTTGTGAATACCCATAGCAGATGTCATCAAGACAATGATTGAGGCACCGGAAATACTATAAATATCAGGATATTCATGCAGAATGAAGATGCCAAATAAGAATGCAAAAACAACATCATTCATACGCATAAGGGTTCCTGGTCCAGCAGGAGCCATTTGCAAACTAAAGATGTATCAGTATATATACAATAAAACAAGAAGTTAAAAAAAAAAAAAAAAAAAAAAAGACTGCGATAATTACCCTTGATTCAAGAAGCATTGACCAATAAAAGCAGATAAACCAACTAAAAGCAACATGGTATATTCATACCATCCATGAGGCATTACAGGTGTTTGGAATACTGTCATACCAATTGGAGCAACAACAATAGAAACTAAACCAAAGTAAACAACATGAACCATATAATGAGCGCCTCTACCAATTTTACGAACTGTAACATAAGCAACAGCAGACATCATAGCACCCACTAAGGCACAAAAAATAGCAAATAATCTCTGCCATTCACCAATGTCTTGATCTTTAGGAGACCCTTCACCACCAAATAAAAATTGAGGTTTTGATACGAGAACAACACCCACCATACAAGCAACAGAGCAGATACCATCAAATAATGTAAATGCTTCACCAAGTACAAGGGATGCAAGAATAGCGGTAAAAGCAGGACCCAAGAAAAAGACAACTACGAAAATAATTGATAGTTTTTTTTCTTTTAGTAACGATACGCTACATATAATTACAAATATTTACCTGTAGCATCAGCTAAGGGCAATTGAGTGATACTATAAAAGAATAAACAAAGACCCATAGTACCAGCTAAACCTCTAAATAAAAGCCAACGACGTACACCAGGTTTCCCCAAAGGATTTACTTTTAATATAGCACAACCCAATAAACTAAAGGCAGTTTGGATCACTGAACGAGCAAATACAATCTCAAAAGAAGGAAAACTAGTGCCACTCAATTTTACAAATAATGACATCGTAGAAAATCCAAGTGCTGATAAGGTCATGAATAATAAACCAATTATTTCTCTACGTTTATTATGCTGATTTTGTTGTTGATTCTTTTGAGCATTTCGAAGCAATGGTGTAAATTCATTATGAGTGACATTGACAGTAGCATATGATGTATTTGAATTGTTATTGCTGCTCATTATTATTCTAAAATATAGTAAACTAGAAAGAGAGCCACAGCAAAAGATGTGTAAAAAAAAAAAAAACAAAAAATTATGAAAATTTTTTGCTCCCCTTAAAAAAAAATGTATAGATTGGAAGAAAAAAGTTTATTAGATATTAAAAAATTATGTGTGAAACATGATTATATTTTTAAAGGTACACTCCATTATCGACAACACGTTTACAACCATAAGTACTTCTGCCGGCGTTACAATCAGTATAATGATCACAACATCTCATACAGTAATGTCCGCTATCAGGTTCGATCATACCAACATAATATCTGTAACCGTAACACATGGAATTAGGAGGAGATCCAGCACCGTGGTTATCATACTGTCCTCCACCATCTTTAGTAGAGAGCTCCCAAGCAGCAGGGTTGAAAGAACCAGTAACTTGAACATAACTAGCTGTAGTGTTCTTGAAATAATAAGATGTCTCAATAAATGTAACGGGCAAAGTACGAGCACCAGGTGCTTTGGCACTGTTCTTTAAACAAAAAGCAACAGCGCTCTTTTCAGACTTGGAAATAGCTTCATCATCAACCTTGCCATTGTTATCAGCTTTTCCACCAGGACTACTGGGCAAGAAAAGACAGAAATCACTCTTGCTGCTAACTTGAGCTGTCAATCCGTAATTGTAAACTAAATCAGGAGTAGCGGTAGCGGTAGCAGCGGTGGTAGTGGTAGTAGAAGTAGTAGGCTTCTTGGTAGTGGTGGTAGTAGGCTTCTTGGTAGTGGTGGTAGTAGGCTTCTTGGTAGTTGTAGGCTTTTTAGTAGTAGTCTTCTTGGTAGTAGTCTTCTTAGTAGTAGTCTTCTTGGTAGTAGTCTTCTTGGTGGTGGTCTTCTTGGTGGTAGTCTTCTTCTTGGTGGTAGTCTTCTTCTTAGTGGTGGTCTTCTTCTTAATAGTAGTAATTTTACTGGTACTCAAACATAATTTCTCAGCAATTTTCAAATTACTACATTTAGAATTAACTGTAATTTATGGTAAGTTTAAGAATTATCGTTATTTGGAAAGGAAAAAAAAAAAAAAAAAAAACTCTTACTTTGACTATTCAATGAAGTTAAAGTAGAAGCAGAAATTCCAGCCTTTGAGGCAATCTTAGAACACTATTTGTAAAAGACTTAGCATACCGTTTTAATTATTAAATGCTTGATAATAAATTCTTACAGTATCACCAGAAACAACTGAATAAGTCTTTGAGCAATTAGTAGGAAGAGCTTCAACAGAAATTGTAGCAGCAGCAATGCATGCAAATGCGATAGCAATTGGGGTACGCATTATTAAGGAAAGTATAAATAGAAATATCCTTTTTATAAAAGGATTGTTGAAAGTTGGTGTAAAGAAAGGAAGAGAAGAGGGAGAGTAAAGAGTAACATTTTTCCTTACAAAATGACCATCTCTTATATAATTATTAGCTAAAAAAAACCCCGCAGACAAATCCAGGCCCTTTCTCTTTGTTATGGTGATACTCAATTCCAACATACAAGTCAGTGCAACACATGTAAGGTTGTGCTCAATTTCTCCAATCATCGATTGAACATGCCGATCCCTCTAAAATTTTAACGTTTACATGCTATTTGCATTTTAAGAAAATTAGACTAACTTAAATGAATATTGATATTTTTATATTTTTTTGATTCAATAAATAATATCTATATGTATCGCACTAATAAATCAAAGGTTCGTATTCATCAAAACATCATCCTAAAAATTAAGTTTTGCTATGTTTGTTGATACCCAAAACCACAATATCGGATAATCAAATTGACAACATTTTAAAATTCAGGGGTACACAGAAAATGTTATTTTCAGACTTGGTGCGGAAAGGCCAAAAACAGACAATAAGCATGTATTGTTTACCCCATTTCAGGATATAAAGTTAATAATTTTCATCCAACCATTGCACAACGTAATGCTATAAATGCAACGAATCCTACAAATAAAATGAATATGTGTGCCACTCTTGGAGAGGTTACATATTTTTATACGTCGAGTCTAGTGAGTTTCTTACTACTCTTTTTATTCTTCATCTTCTATTCAACAAATTTAAAAAAAAAAGTGTGTATTCTTTTTCATATAAAGGCAATAACATGTACATAAAAGGATAATATTGTTTGATTGATAAAAGACTGACTATAACTGTTTTAATCTAATGTCACATAAATCGTCAATTGCCCTATATATACATAATACAATGAATGTGTAAAAATTTTATTAATACAGTCAGATACTGGCTGAATAGGTATGTACCTGTATGTATGTATAGCGACAAAATCGCATAGTGAAAAAGAACACATCAACAAATTTCATTGGTTACAATGGAGATGTTCAAAATTAAAATTCATGTATTACAGGATGGAACGTACGACTTGATTCTATAAAAATAAAAGTTTATAAAAAGAAATAACGAGGAAAAAAAGTAGTTATTATTCAAAATCGATATTTATATCCAAAAATGTAACAATAAAAATTAGTTGGATTGTTCTAGAGATTGACGTGGTATTAAAGATAACATGTACATCTTGTACAATTGAGTACATTAACTCGTCAATCTGATAGCATATACTAGACATATATGTCATATTGACTATAAAACTATGTTGTTCATGCATATTTATATCATTACTATATGTAATAATTTAAGCGGTAATATCAGCAGATACTGTACTTACACAACACTGCACCAAAAGATTCAATTTGTGGTTGGACAAGACAAAAAGAATGGTTCCATGTACTATACTTGATCAAACTTGCCGTTGTTTTGGCATCACCAACATTAGCTAAATGAGAGGTCAACTTCATATTGTTGATAAAGAGCTTAGAATCACCCTTGACACCAAATGCCAAAACACCCCCAAAACCACGCTTCATGTATTTCTTGGCA
>JAEPRC010000477.1:8239-34827 GCA_016758945.1 Mucor plumbeus
ATTTGACAAATCGATCCAAAAATGATCCAAAAAACAAAATTATCGAATATCTCATGAACTGTAGAATTAGTTGAGATATGGTTCTAAATGGTTTTTGTATAGTTTTAAATTTTGCATCTGACTAAATAAAATTTGGGCAAATGTTTCGCATTAGATTTTGCGTAAAATGCGATTGAAATTTTGAAGGTTTTTTGAAGATACACGTCACTTTTTATTAATTTGTTTCAAGTTTAAATAATTGATAAAACGCGCAGCAAAATTACCTATCGATCTAGCTATTGGCAAACGTTTTAGCTACATTTTTCGTAGAGAAAAAGAGATATTTGTCGATTTTTTTTTTCACATCCAAAATTTTGAAGGAGGGTATACTCGTCTTTTTGAAAGTGAAATTGACGATATTCCTTTTTCACACATTTTTGAGGATATCTCGACGAAAAATTAATATTTTAAAGAACCTTAAAATGAACTTGATAGAGCTCATTAAGCTTTATAATATAAGTAAAAAACAACTGCTGCTCAATTTAGCAAATACTTTGAAATCTAGTACAAAAAAAAATCAAAAAAAGGAAAAAAAAAAAGGTGCTCAAAAATTTTTTATACTTAAGTATGTTATAAAGAGCTACAAAAAAAGTATGTTTTATTACTAGAAAGTGTTAGTATATCTTAATTTTTCGTAGAGTTATGAGAGCTCAAAGTTTTTAATTTTTTTTTTTTTTTTAGGGTAGAACGTAAAGTTTTTAATTTTTAACAGTAAAATGCGCTAAAAATCTGAAACATTAGCACTGAAAAATGTTATATCAGCTGCAAAAAATAGAATGTTTTTGAATACTTGTTTTTGGATTAAAGCTGAACATCTCAGGTACATTGACATGTAATTTTTTCTTGGTGTTAATTTGTGAAAAGAAAAAGCAGATCAGGGATAAGAAATGAGACCCAGTTTTTAAGGAAAAAGCAGTGGGTTCTGCGTACTTTTGGTTGATTTATGCTATCTATTCTTATATTAATTGTATATCTTGCGAAAATCTTAACTCATGTCTATATAATGGCTCTTAAGGCAAATATAACAGGCGTTTAGTATGAGGTTGGTTATAGAAAAAAAAACACGTTGCAGTGGAATTACATACTAAAAGCTTGATAATCATAAAATAACTTAATTTACAAGTATCACTCACAGAGTTCATGCCACTTGAAATATTAAAGTGCAGCAATAATAAAGAGATACTCAAAGTGAACACAATAACAAACGCATGTGAAAATACAAAATACTTTTGAACCAATACATGTCGTGTGAACGATAGCACCCTTGATCACAGTGCAATCGATTACACAAATGACATATATACCAAGAAGTATTTTACCTAATTCAATAAATAAAATATCAAAGATATTAGGTTTAATCAACTATTCCCCTGTGTCATAGTTACACTACCAATGAATAAGATTTCAAGCACACATTAGAATTCACACCTTAAAATCAAGGTTACCTAAATAGATATAGCCAATAGCTCCCAAAAGGCCCACATTGTCGCACTTGACATATAACCCTTTATGGTCGATGCTTCGCATGATTTATCCTTTCAATATGATATCAGTAACAACAACTCAAAATTAGAAGATTACTCCATTCAAGTCTGATGGTATACAAGTTCTCTAAATCACTATAAATACCCTCATACTTTTTCAATTATATTTAATCTTCAGAAATCTTTTGTAATAAAACTTTAGCTGATTATAATTGTATTTCTACCGCTTTTATTTTTATATTTTTTTTATTTTAGTAAACAACTTCGTTATTTACTGCACACGTACTTGACATTGAAGATTGAAAATTATGAAATTTTGAACTTTACTCGAGCAGGTATCTATGATCTTTCAGAATTAGGAATTGCTGAATTACCAGTTTAGAGCATTTGTCAAACCATGATGTTTGACATGCAAATCATACAATGCTACATTCCATGCGGTTATCATCATGCTACTATAGGACTATAGAAGAATGATTCTATTATATTCACACAATATCCACATGTTTATTCCAATTATACTATTATTCACATTTAATTCACCCATCCAATTAGTATATAAACCCTCTCAATAAGCTCATAATAATAAAACGGTACTTTTTGCGTTGAATTTATTTTAAAACTAGTCTCGATTCTCGATAAATCAAATAAAATTATTTTTTCTTTTCAAAGATGTTCTGTAAAGGAACAAATTATAGCCTATATATGGTTTATGATTTTGATATACAGTTTTATGTGGAAAATTACAAAACAATTAAGTTTTACGAATCTATGTCTTGCTTTATCACTGGAATATATATTAGCCTCCTTTCTAAACCTTAAAGTTTATGCAGTAAAAATCAAAGCCTATCGTTTAACTTTACTTTCAATTAATACGGGAAGCTATAAACTATTCATATCACCAATATCATTGTTTGGAATTCAATGAACATTCTTGTATCCTCTTAGAAGATATTTATTTGATAGATATGTATCTAACATTATAACGAAAACTAGGCCATTAAGTGTAAATTGTAAAGCTCTACCTTTTACTCCGGCTTTTGCTATTACGGTACCGCGTCCGCGCAGTTTTTAGCATTTTAGTGACTATGTGCGGTCATTTTCTTGGTAAATATTGTTTTCGAAAACTCTTATTGCACGGCAGCCTTTATAAAGATTAAATGTATTAATTTAGTATTGCTCTATAGCTTCTTATAATTTTTTTCAAGTAAAAGACAATTCAATATGGTTTCTGAGTGGTATCTACAATTCTTGGCGATTTCTTCTTTATAAAGACTAGATGAATCCTTAGTTACCCCTAATACTATTAGCATCTGATCTGATTATTTTAAATAGTTCTTACGTTCATTTCACTACTAGAATTAATCCTTACTTCTTTTGTTACCCACATTGGCACTAACCAATTTTAATTCATCTCGTTTTGGAAAACTAACCTTCGAATCACTTTCGAAACAATTCTTCTACAAGATGATTTGTGCGCAAATACAATTACACCGGTTTCAAAATTTGAACTAAGATTATATTTGAGCAACCAAGATGCTTGGCCAATTGCTTTAATATGTTCGAATCCTTCAGATCTGAAACCTTCTTGTCCCTTGGATCCAAGGATTCGGATGATCGTGGCAGCAATTCACAACTCTTTTGAAAGAGAAAAAAAGAGGAGGAGGAAGAGAAGAAGATAAGGAGTCAAAGGAGGAATCCTTGATAGTGTTTCGTTCTAAAATCTGCGCGTGTTGACATAAACATATATACAAAGTTTGGGGCTCCTTTTGTTCATCTTCTTTCTCTTCCTTATTTAAGTTGTAATTATGGCATAACGTATATGATATATCATGGTCTAGTGAAGTATACAATATACATATACATCTCGACAATATAACCATGATGACATAGATTTGTACAACTATAGGTTGTCATATCCCAAAAAAGTCAAGGTCAAAAAAATCGGGCAAATCATGGTATACATATCCTCAAATAGTAAGTTTTAATGCAATCATTGCATCGTATGCGTATGGTCTTTATTCAAAATGCATGTCAAAAAAGAACATTTTGGAAATTTCCGATGTTTTTGTGAAAAGTGTTTCTGAAATAGTGTAACCATATCATTTAAATAAGCATGGAACAGCATTCTTGTGCTAAGCAACAGCAAAGAAGACCCGAGATACTAAGGAATTGTATTCATTATTTTATGATATTACAGTTCATAAAAAGAAGTCTTTACCATGCCATACAACCACCCATACCACTTTTAGATCCTTGTTGTTGTGGCGGCGGTTGATTACTATACATTGGTTGTTGAGGTTGATAGTACCCTATTACAAAATTTAAGGAGTACAAAATGAATTCAGAATCGAATGTTGTTTCAATCGAATTAAAAAAAGATGGCGATCAATTATAATTACCTTGGTTTTGTTGTTGGGGGGGCTGATAATATTGTTGCTGTTGTTGTTGTTGATTATAATAGGCACTTTGTGGAGGTGGAGGACCTTGGTTATAATATCCATTGCCACCTTGCGGATACTGCTGTTGTTGATTTTTATAATCCATTTCAAATTTAGTTAAATAGTTTTTTTCGGGATAAACAAAAAAGTAGAAAATAGACTTTGACAGATCATTCTGGTATTTCAATCATATTGCAATTCAAACGGCCTCTCTTTTTGGGGGAGATTTTGTAACTATACAAAGCATTAGTATGCGGAGTTAATCAGTTGCATAAGTCTTTTTTTTTTGGTAAGTGGTTCCATTTTTAAAATCATTGAATTACTTGTAAATCTACGATTTCTTGTGTACTCATCTCAGTTTTAAATAAATGCAATCAATTGGCACACAAAATACCCAAATTGTTGTCTATATAAATCCAGACGATTTTACATGTATATATATATATATATCATTTCTTCTTTCTTTTTTGTTCTTTTAAAAATGACACAAAACACACCACCATTACCACCATCAAACTTAATGGACGGAGATGAGTTCTTTAATAATTTAATCAATTATGATGAAGAGCACGATGACTTGTTACTGCCTACAAATGCACCAATAATCACAAAACCCGCTGTAACATTTTTAGAGCCCAATACTGATCTATCAAAAATAAAAATGAGCAATCATCAAAATGAAATATTTAATATGAATAACGAAAATCTTAAAAAAATGATGTCTGATCAAGGCCAATCACAACCTGACACAAAGTAAACCTCGATTGAGGATAAGACGTAAAGAGAAAATGCATTGAATAGAAAGATAAAAGGTTATTGATCTTTATACTGTTATGTAGTACTTATAGACTCGATATTGTAGAACAACCTCAACAATGTCGTATGTCGGGTTATGGTGAAAAGGATCGACGTCCCATTGATCCTGCGCCTATAATTCGACTTAAAGTAGAAAATGCAACTTTATCGACTCAAGAGTAGGTTGTCTATTTGTATATATATATATATAATCTGTATTAATTTGATTTAAAATAGTTCAATTGAATGCCCTTTTTATATAATGCATGCATCTTTATGGTCTGTTGATATGACAAAAAGACATGATATAATAGAAGGAACATCACCACACCCACTTCGTTTTTTAATTGGCTCTCTTGTGAGCTCACCTTCTTTACTAAAAGATATAAATAATGATAAAGCATATTATTTTGCATTTCCTGATTTAAGTATACGAATGACGGGTCAATATCGATTACAATTTAGTTTAATACATTTAGCAAGGTAATAATAAAGTAAATATAAGATGCGTCATGTGTAACCATCTAAAAAATGTATATGTCATAGGAACAAGATAATTCAGGAAGTTTTATCGGATCCGTTTACTGTTTATTCAGCAAAAGCATATCCAGGGATGAATGGTAATACGAAAAAGAAACCTTTTTCATATTAAAAAGAAAAAAAAAACATGCTAACCATATTTAAAAATCTTGTAGAATCAAGCTCACTGTCTAGACATTTAGCAAAACAAGGTTTGAAATTAACTGTACGCACCCAAGTTAGACCTAAAAAGGAGGAGAAATAAAAAAATTCATATTCAAATAAACGAAAATAATATTGTTCTGTTGCTGGGTTTTAGAATAGGAATGGGGGGGGGGAGAGGGGGAAGGGGAAGTAAAAATATCGGGAGGGGGTGGTGAGGAGAGTTATTGAACAATACAGGTATGTGCGGAGCAAAGTAATTGAAGGGTGGGGGGAGTCAAGAGAGTCGTTGGGCAAATTCAGCTGAGAGACAATGAAATGTTACAATTGTGATTTTGAGATTCTTTCTTTATCATCTGTACTTGATTATTTGGTAAGATATTTATACTTATTTATTAAAAAAGCACAAGCAAAATATACACGGGAAAAGAGATGAATAGATATTGTAAATGGATGGATAGATTTAGAAGAAAAAAAAAAGTCGGATGGATGGGATGATGATGATAGCGGGGATGTGAGATGGGGGGTGAGGGGTTTATTTTTAATATGCAATTCAGTTGGAAATTACAAGACATTCACCCTACCTAAAAACTAAATGTAGTGAATATTGCACAGTAAAATTAGATAGTTTCAGTTGATTCATCAATTGCAACTTCAAGTTTTTGTCAACTTTACTACATTTAGTCATAATGGAAAAGGTGACCTGTGTTTTCAGTTGAATTGCTTATTAATTATGGCACCGCAGTATAAAGGAGCTATAGAATAAATAGGAATTCAATTGATATATTTTATTATTTCTTTTTTTTTTTTTCACTCACAAATATATATATATTTTACAGAAATGGGTCGCCGTCCTGCTCGCTGTTACAGATACTGTAAAAATAAGCCTTATCCCAAGTCTAGATACTGTCGTGGTGTTCCCGATGCCAAGCTCAGAATTTATGATTTAGGCCGTAAGAAGGCATCTGTCGATGATTTCCCTCTTTGTGTTCATTTAGTCTCTAACGAATACGAACAACTCTCTGCTGAAGCTCTTGAAGCTGGTCGTATTTGTGCCAACAAGTACATGGCTAAGACCTCCGGTAAAGATTCTTTCCACATGCGTATCCGTGTTCACCCTTATCATGTCACCCGTATCAACAAAATGTTGTCTTGTGCTGGTGCCGATAGATTGCAAACTGGTATGCGTGGTGCTTTCGGTAAGCCTAATGGCCTCGTCGCTCGTGTCAACATTGGTCAAGTTATTTTCTCTGTCCGTACCAAGGATTCTAACAAGGCTGTCGTTATTGAAGCTTTGAGACGTTGTAAGTACAAATTCCCCGGCCAACAAAAGATTATTATCTCCAAGAAGTGGGGTTTCACTCCTCTTGCCCGTGCTGAATATGTTGAAGCTCGTGCTGCTGGTTTACTCAGACCTGATGGTTGTTACGTCAAATTCGTTCCTCAAAGAGGTCCCCTTGCCAACTATTTCAAGGAAGCTTCCAAGGTTTAAATTTGCTTTATTACATCTAGTTTCAAATAATTAAAAAAATATCAATATTATATATTTTTTGTTACATGTTATGTCCTTTTTTGTTTCTATTGTTTTTTCTTGTAATTTAACAAAAAAAGATTTTAGTAATGCATAGTTTATTACTAATTCATTGTGATTGCTTTTTATTGAGAAATTAATGCAAATGTTTTTACAACTTTTGTAGTACGTTAAAATCATCCTCCTATCCAAATTAGAATTTTTGTTGTATAACTTGAATTAAATTAAAAAGAAGCTTCTTCTCTTTCAATTCTACCCTTCAACAGAGGATATGTATTGAAAGATATCAAACTAACATGATGTACCTATATTTTTTCGTAATATAGCTTGAAAATGGCATTTACTCAAAGAGTATGTCTTATCATTTTGATACACTTTCAGGGATTTTTAATTGCATTTTACTGAAACAAAAAAAACCACAAATCATACACGCTTGTCAAGTATAAAAACAACTCTTCAGAGTCTGGTTTTCCCTGAGTTGCAATATCGTGTTGGAACAAAAAAGCATTGACGTTTTCAATCTTTTGTTTAAGTCGCTGTAGTCTTGGTCCAATATATTATTTAAAGTTACAGTGCTAATGCCCTGAGCGAATTCATTACACTAACACTACCATATAGTTAAGTAATGTCACTGTTTATATATTGATATTGAAGTTTTGACAAATTATTATTTTGTACTCTTCTCTTTTTAGAAAAAAAGATGAATTAAATACATATAGTATTTAATTTTTACTATATCCTTATACACTATAATGCATTGAAAATAAAATCAGCTACAATAACTTGAAGTAATCCTATTTTTTAGTTTTATGTAGAAATCAGTTCTGTTAATCTATTCTTTGCCACTGAAAGGGTAATTTTGATGCTTAATCCCAGAAACTTTCATTATTCGACAAAAATGCAAAAAAAAAAAAAAAAAAAAAATTAAAAAACAATGAAATTTGAAGAGTTTTTTCTACAAAAGATTAATCATAAACAAGCAAATTCTTATAGCAAAAGTAATAGTATAAGTTAAGAAAAATTGTTGTCGATTTTTTGTAAATACATTTCTGTTAGCAACAGTAGAATTATGCATAGTAGTAATAATAAAAAAAAAAATTAGCTCTTACTATAACAAGCCAACAAACTTAATATAATAAGTTATACTCAAAAAAACTATTTGATAAAGAATAATTCGTTCAGATAAATACCTTAATTTTCTGACTTTTGATGGTTTTCCCTTATTACTATCTCTCAACAAAAAGTCTCAAAAGCAAAAGTCTTTCTATTCAAGTTAAAATTGTGATAAATTATATTTATGAAACGTGCGCTATCGTTTAGTATGACTCTGCGTACTAGGAATTGCCAATTTTTTTTTAAAAATATAGCTTCAATTGGCATTTCAAGCCACTTTTTAGTGGAGCAAAAAAAAACAGTTTTGTATGATTTTATAGTTTTTAGTTTATGGCTGTTACTATAATCTATATATATCAATAAATAAAAATGTGGCAGTTAGGGAAGTTTACGTTATGTACGTAATCGTGAGGCTGGTGTAAAGTTAATTTTGTCTCATTTCTGGGCAAAATAAAGTTTATGCGCCTGGTTGTCATGCAGAATCAAACCGATAAACAACAACGCCAAGCATTAGATACTGCTATATGATGATAGCTGCATATATAATTCATAATACTTAACAAAATGTGTATAGGTAAATGTTTATACCACCATAGCATTTATAACAATTCTTGGCTCTTCCATAAAAAGCATGCATCTTTTCTTTTTTTTTCACTTCGGGATTACTAATTAATATCAAACACCATACGGAATGATATCTCAAAGATTGACATATCCATATTTTAGATAGCAATCAAAAGGATTGAGACACAGTGAACTTGAAAGTACTAGTAAAGAATTATATGCGGTGTAACATGCAATTATCCTTTGCTCATAAAACAAACCAATTGTATTGAATTATCCTGATCAAAATATCTATAAATGGCTTGTATAAATAGAATTACCCATTGGTAATGTAGTATATATTTCATCTGAAAAAAAAAATGACAGCAAATATATATATGAAAGATCCGAGATGGCATTAAATCAGTTTGTATATTAGCAATGTAATTATCTACATGATTCCAGACTCTTTCTTTATTTATAAAAATAAAACCATTAGTGACATATGGTTTGATGTAATAATAACACTGCTGAGCAAGGCTAATATTACAAGCTCTTTTATAGTTTTATAGATTTATACAATGCTTTTATAACCGGGATGTCTTCCGAAATCAATTTCTTGATGATCAATGTTGAAAAGCAACATTGCAATGAATAAGATACAATTTCAAAGTATAATACATAAAGTATGAGAGATTATGAAATTCCGATGGTCAGATAATACAATAAAAAGAACGTGTTTGCAATTATAAAATGTTTTATATATCAACTCAGGCCATAAATATTATCGTTTTTTTAACCAAATAAAATTTACGTAATAATAATAATTGGTAAAATTGCATGTTATTATGAATCGAATGAATAGTGATCTTGTATAATATTTTCTGTGTAATTTTTAATGGCTATTTTACCGTTTAAATTCTATCAATTGGTTGTGCAATCATAGAAAAAAAGCACACGCAAAGCTTTATATATAAACCCTATGCTGACGATGAATATTTTAAAATTAAGCATTTAATATAAAATTAGTTGCCCAATTCGCAATAGAAAGAATTAAATGATATATAGCTTTGGAATATGTTAATGAAAAAAAAAAAAAAAATTTGTCATACCAAATCGATAGATTTAAAAGTATTGTTGGGTAAATGAGTAAAAGAGTAAAATAATTTGTATTTGTATTACTCGTGTTCTCAGTAATTGATTTTATATATAAAAGATCGTGTGTACGACCAAAAAGTACATAATGCTCTTTTACTCAAGCTCGGCTGGTGTTATAAACAAATAATTCTCATAATCTATTATGCTGAAATTATTACTAAAATTAGTCATAGACATGTTGAAAGAAGCAGGTTATATAAAAGTAAAGTTTTCTATATAAAAATAGGAATCCAAATTAAGGGAAACTTTGGTTTAAAAAAAGAAAAGAAAAACTAGTGCATACAGTAATAGTAAATTAGGTACTCATTTGGTTATTCTTGATTTTCTCTCATTTTCTTTTCTCTGTTACTTTCTCGGCTCTTACTCACACTCTTTTTCTCTCTAATCATGTAATAAATCTGTGTGTTCCTGGAAATACATGTGCAATGTTTCCTTTTGTTAATAATGAACTCTCCGCTCAGCGTATTTTTGTATCATAAAACAACCCGCTTTCTCCGCTTATTAACCTGTATATTTGAATCTATATATAAAATAGATGAAAATATTGCAAGGTTGCCTCTTTCTTTCTTGTTCTTTTATCTCTTTTGTTCTTTTTTTTTCTTTTTTCTATAAAAAAAAATGACTGATACATTTACATCACCTACTAGTGACTCATCATCTTCCTGGTTAAAACAACGTACATCCATATTTAACAATGCCACATCACAATCATCCACAATTAATAATACAACAAATCAACCTGTTGTAAAAAAGGTTGTTGACAAAGAACTAGCTAGTTTAAAAAAGATTGGTGCAGTTTCCTCGGTTTGGTCAAATAAATTTGTTCAAGAAGATAATTCAGGAGGTACTACCGAAAATAAAAAAACCCCTACATCCCGTAATTATAATATAACTTCACCTCCATTACATCCACTACATACACCATCAGATCCTTCCCTTTCCCCTCGTCGCTCAAACAAAGTGAATACATCTCCTCGTCCTAACGCTGATTATATACCTGTCACAGGAACTAGACAAAGCTTCAGCAATATCAATACTACTCAACCTACTTCTCCAAAATCTCCTTTGTTTGAAAAAGTTCGATCTTTATCAGGCACAAAATCAATGAATGATGATATTCAGCAATCCATTGATCAACAAAAGCAACAATCATTGAGTGGCTATTTATCAAAAAACTCAATGTCAAGTTTAGATTTAAATGATATTGAAGATAATAATAGATCTTCTACTGTTTCTTCTTCTACAAATGGGTTTTCTTCACCTCCTTTACGTAGATCTATTGATACAGATCGTACATCTGCAAAAACTAATGTCGATGAAGCTGCTGTACTTTGGTTTCAATGTGAAACACTCAAGACTCAATATGCTCAAAATAATGCACGTTTGAATAAAGCTACTGAAGATGTTGAATTTTACAAACGTCAATTAGAACAACAAGGGGAAATTTCTCGTCAAGGAATTGCTGATGCAGTTGAGGAGAAAGAAAAGGAGGTTGTTCGTGTGCGTCAATTAGCTGAACTTATTGTCAAACAAGATAAACTTTTAAATGAATATCAAATTAATTTGGACATCTTGACTCAATTAACAAATGAGTCAACCTATTTACAAAAGACTCAAGCGGAGATGAATGACCTTCGCCAAGAATTGATATCATTTAAAAAACAAAAGGAAATTTTGGAAGGTACAATTACTGCTTTGCGTGCTGAATTGGAGATGAGCCAAAGCCAAATGAGATTAATGATGGCTGTATCAACTGAAATTCAAAATGAATTTGATAATTACAAAAATAAAATTAATGTAGAAATCAAAGATATTTTGAAACAAAAGCAAGCTGAACATGAAACTGAATTAAAGGCCATTCAGGAACAACTTGTTGTACCTGCCACTACTGGAAGATCTGTTTCCGATGCCAAGGAATATCAAGAATTAGAAGCACTTCGTGATCAAATTATTTCATTAACTGAAGCACTTGAAGAAAAAGATAAGACAGTTTTGGATTTGAAATCTCAACTCAAAAATCAAAAAATGTCCATGGATACTCAAATGATGGAACTCACTCAAAGTATTTTGGAAAAAGATGCTCTTCTTATGGAATTCATGAGTAGTCGTAACAATAGTAGAGAAACTCTTCCTCAACAACAACAAAAACAACAACAACAACAACAGCCAAGAAACATGATTACTACTTCAGTCGCTCCTGTTGTTGATACTGACAAGTACTATCATCCAGCTTCTCCTGAACATCATCAACAACAGCAACAAAAACAAGAAAATTATCTTCAAATGTCTCAAATTCGTGATTATATGTATAATACATCTGATGAAGAAGAAGAAGAAGAAGAAGAAGAAGAAGAAGTTCAAGAACAATTACATTATACCAGTGAAGGAGAAGATGAAGAAGAAAGCAATACCCTCCAAGAAATCAATCACTATCATCAATTGATGACTCATGAGAGCAGTGTTCCTCAAAGTCCAGCTGACAGTGTTTCTTCATCTATTAGTAGCACAATTAGTTTTGATTCATCTGAAGAAGAAGAAAAGGTTGCAGAAATCAAGCATTTCTCTTACTCATCTGTCCAATCTCAACAAACAAGACCTGTTTCATTAATTAGCTCTACTGAATCTCTTACTGGTGGTCAGGATATGATGGATGATGTTAGCCGTCGTCTCAGTGGTGTCTCTCCTACCTCTAATACCAGCCCAACTAATACTCGTTTTAGTGCTACCAAAGAAAACGGTGCAAATTGGCCTATGCCACCTCCCACTCCTCCACCATCTGAGCCTTTACCCCCTGTACCTGTTGTTCCCAATGCTGGTGCTATTACCACCTCTGTTGCTGCTGCACCAATTTTTACCCAAGAGAAAAAGCAAGAAGAATTACAAGTTGAAAGTATAATTCCACCTCCTAGACGTGCTAGATCCAAGACCATGGCTAGAGATGAAGCTCCTAATATGTCTCTTTATACTACTTCTATTCATCAATCTAATGAATTACCACGTATTATCCCTTTGCAAAGAGATTTGGCTGATTCTAACGCTCCTGTTCCTCCTCCTCGTAAGGATGTTTCTACTAGTCTGGATACTCAACAACCACCTCATACAAAGTGGATGGATGATCCAGAAAGTGAAGAAGATGACATGGGTTGTGAAACTAATACCTCGACTGTAGTTGCTGCATTGTAGATTTTTCTTTAATATTTCTTCTCTCTTTCTTTTTACATATACTCTTTTTTCCTTTTTCTTTTATGTCAATTTCCCTTTTTTTTTTTTTTTTTTCCACCATGCCACAATATATAACCATGTACCTTACTAGAGCATTTCCTTTTTTAACATAAAAAAAACTTATTATATTGTACTTTTTGTTCTCTCTTCCCCTTTTATAAATAAATAAATTACTTTTTTCTTCAAAAGAATCCAATTTTTAGTCTTTATGGAATATCCTGATACTAGTTTTTTCATATCTAGAGCAGATCCAATGTCAGTTATTCACATAACTTGGGTTTCCTCTTATCAACATTTGTTATTTCAAGAAATGAGATTAAATGGCAGTACTTTCAAAAAAAAAAAAAAAAAAAAAAAAAAAGCAAATGAGTACTTAGTATACTAATATAATTGATTGCATGTAGTTTTATGGCATCTATGCTTGACCGAAATATTTTTATTTTATAAATATTCGTTATAAACAGCTTAATTTCTCACTTCCAAATTGGTTCAACCAAGTTGGCCCACTTTAAATTCAGACATTTCAGTAAAATGTTTAGACAATTTCCAATAGAATTTTGTACGATTGTAGTTGTATATTGAGACAGAGCAAAAACGAAATCTAGACAAAGTGAGAATCCAAATTTATACAAACTGTGAATAATATTCGGATGAATAAAGAAGTGTTGTTTCAAGGCGATAGTTTTTTAATTTAAACATTTATTTTTTATGAATTGGGCTCATGCTCAAAATAATCAACATTGAAAAAGTACAGTTTAATACTATATAAAAAATGCAATACATGTTGAAAAGATAAAAATATAGCAATAGACAGTAACATCTTGCAATTATTTTTTATTTTTAAAAAAAGTGAATAACCATTTCTTTCTAGTCTTAAACAATTCTTTGAATACTCAATAAATACCGAGCAGCATGACTTGTGCTTTCAAACATTCGTATGATGAAGTAATACAATTTTTCATTTTTCTTTGCCAATTCTACTTATCTTACAGATCAAGATGATGGAAATGTCTTAAAAAAAACTACAGTATTGTAAACTATGCATCTCTAGCTTGGATATCGATGCTTCTAAAGAAAATGATGTGAAGTTTGTTTACAATATTGCCGAATCAAACGCGGGTACTTCTTTGAGAGTTTAGATTATTGCAGGTAAGTTCATTTAGGCTAACTCTTTAAAATAATACCTGAGGCTGATATAATCTTTTTCAGTTTTCATTATATCCAACTTTCATCCTCACCACATCCTTATTTCATCACAAATTTTACTTATTTTGCCTGAGTTTAAAGTAGAAATACTACTTTAGTTATGAAGTCCAAAAATATCTAAAATAAATTCACTGTATTCAGATTTACACAACAGATCGTACAATAATTAGCTATTATTAATTAATTAATCCTTGCAACCCTTTCAGTGGTACATCTATCCATACTATTTGTAAAACAAGTGCTCTATTAATTGCTTTTGAAATTGTCCTAAAACTGGAATTTATGGATGACAGTGGAGGTCAAAAATCAAGACTACAACTTATCATTGACAATACTCCATCAAGAATTGGTACTTCTTAGGGAAACAAAACCGTATCAAGAGCTTAAGTTTTATACTTTAGTTTTTATAATAAATTAACTTCTTGTTTAATATACTAGTTGACGAGGCATCTCCGTTTTTGTCGCTATCTTGGTGTATTTCTGACCTCAGTATCTGAAAAAACAATTTATTTGTATTAATTGTTAACAGAAATGTGCAAAAAGTATTAAGAAATTAATTTTATTATGGTTAGGTAAACTTTTCGCTTATCTAAATAAAAAGTTATTGGCAATTCTGTGCGAAATTCAAGGATTTTCAAACAACTACATCTCGGTAAACACGCTAGCTAAAAATATGAGATTAACATCATCGTTTTTCTTGTTACTTATTTTATTTGTATCAATAAGTATCCAAAAATAAATTGTGATTTTTTGGTAAAAAGTTGTAGATCTAATTTTCTGACCCAAAAAAAAAAAACATAAACAAATCTGGAGTATAACGTTTGCTGAAATTGAAGATGAAATCTTCAATCATTGGCAATGATTATTTGCGCTCAATTTGGCATGCGATACCTGGATTCATGATGATTGTTTGTATGCGAAACATAATTCTTGGAAGGTTGGTTGCAGTTTAATAACGATTAATAGTACCAGAAAATTATTTATCTTATTTTTTTAAACGAATAAATGTTGTTTGCGAATAATTAATTAATCATATTTAGCGGACAATTACTAGTCGCATTTACAAGTAATAATTAATTGTCTTTTACGAACGAATAGTCGCATTTTACAAATAATATTCTTTACCTTAATATTATCATGAATGACTAAAAGCAGTTATTCCGTTGACGCTGAGAAATCCAAGTATGAAATTCTAATTTATGGATGAAAAATAGAAAATAGAAAGTAGAAATAAAAAATTGTTGCTTTTAAAACGATTAGATGATATCACTGCAATTGCTTAATACAAATATACTTTTATGCCAATACTCTGAACTTATTATTCTAGAAATCCTTCCAAAATTTATATTTATATTACATGGATATAGAATAAAAAATCTTTAATCATAACTATACTTGCAATTGTTGTAATTCCCTATTTCGACGCTCTTTTTCACAGGAACAAAGTCCATTTTGTTGGCCACGTTGGCAATCATCACAGCAGTAAACATGATCATTTGATGAACAACATGCATCGCAGCATAGCACTAATAAATGGCATCCAATTGACCCACATTTTTTATATTTATCCCAAGGTTGATTGCACTTTTGACATACACTAACAATACTTTTATCATCAAGACCCAATGATTGTCTAGCGTCAAATACATAATTTTTGCCTTGCCATACAGGATCACTTTCCTGCTTTTTATCGATTGTGTTTCTATTTTTCCACCATTCCATATAGTTGTGTATTCCCCCATCAAGCATAAAGATATTTTCATCCGGTAATGTTTGACGCATAAAAGCAGTTGCCTTTTCGCAACGAATACCTCCAGTACAATAAGTCAATATGGTTTTGCCTCGCATTACATCTTTATTGCGCTCTATATAATCAGGAAATTGACTGAATTTTCGAATGGGAGGCTGAATGGCACCTTCAAAATGTCCAATTTTGCTCTCGTAATAATTTCTGGTATCTAATAGTATAAAATCATCTTGATGTCTCTGTGAAAGAATGCTATGAAAATCGCTTGGACTCAATTTACCATGTCCATGATTTGGATTCTGTAATTTATCCAAAACAACAGTAGTTTGACCTAGTGGACAAATTTCATCTACAAGTTTAATGGAAAGTTCTGAAAATACATGGCTACATCCTTGTGATGGTTTAAAAAATTTGTATCGAGCAGTTGAGATATTGTTTAATTCTAGACTTTCGGATTGTTTTAATTCTTCTCCAACATCGCTAAAAGGTTGTGTTGATGTAAGCCAGTTCAAGTAAAGATTAATATCTTCATTGGTGCCTGCCAATGTTGCATTAATTCCTTCACTAGCAATGCGTACTTTGCCTGTCATATTAGCACAATATTGTTGATGATCTAAAGCAAATTTAACAGTGTCTTTAACAAAAGTATACTTGTAAAATAGTATCACTTTAGTGTTTTCAAGCTGACATTGACATTCAGTGGCTATGGGATCAGAAGAGCCCTATTTTTCGTTAGTTAATAAAAGGAATGCCAAATAAAATCAATTTACAAACCTTCTTTCCTCTTCTTTGTTTCAAAAGATCAAAGTTGTTTTGTTTTTCTTGTTTTTCCTCCAATCTCTGTGCCTCTCTAGCATCAATTTCTGCTTGATGAGATTTATTTACATGACGGCCAATGTCTGTAATGGACGTAAAAGAAATATCGCAACAATACCATTTATCGCTTTCGATTTGCTTTTCTTTTAGAAAACTTTGTATGATTGTTCGCTTTAACTTGCTAGTGGGCATATATGTTACTGATATTACGGATATATATTGTGCTTCAAATAAAAAGTTTTTGTTTTCAATTTATGGTATAAATTCTTCAACAACCCTGGGCGGTCACAGATCAATGCACATTTGCCTTTAAAACTTATGTAAATCAAAATTATGGTAAGTATACAAAAGCGAGCACAAGTTGATCAATTTCAGTACTTTATAAAATCTATACATTTAATTTAATGAGTGAGTATAGGCTGTGTTTTAGCTTGAAAAAATCTTGCTTAAATTTAGTTTGTCGTGCATCTCACAATGGTATCTGCACTGAAAATTTTTATATTCTTCATTTGTTACTATTCATTTTGCTGATTTCAATATCTTAAATCTTTAAACTTGATTATAAACCGTTTATTAATAGAAGCTACATTTGTGTACATTCGGTTCTAAATTTATGTTGCAATGTAATGCCACAACTACATTTCACTCAAAATATACCTGATTGAGCATATGTAACACGGAAAACAGTAATTTAATCGTAAAAAAAATAATTACTACAATAAAGATAATAATTTAAAATTTATGGCTCTTTTTCTCAGATTTCAATAAAAACGTTTGATGCACTCAAAAGAATTCTTTAATCATCAGAAAGAATAAACACAATTACAATTATAATGCGACGGTCAACATGAAAGGATACCCAATTACAAAAAAAAAAAAAAAAAAAAAAAAAAAAAAAAAAAAGATTCTTTTCGGACCGGCAAGTGCTCGATGTGACTGAAAGCAGCACTGTTTGAAAGTGATTTATATGAACTCTTGTATTAAATTCAATCTGATTCCTTCCTTCCAGCTGCAACTTCCTTTGTATATCCATTCGGTAAGATGATGTTAAACCCATCCATCATAGAAAATAAATGAATTAATCAATCCATCCTATAGACATGAAAGACATTTACAAGCAAGACGAACTCGCCATCCCTGAGGGTGTCACTGTTTCCATCAAGTCCCGTCAAGTTACCGTTGAGGGTCCTCGTGGTGTTCTCAACAAGAACCTTCGTCACTTGAACATCGAGATCACCGTTGTTGGACAAAAGATCAAGTTTGTTGTTCACCATGGTCTCCGTAAGCACGTTGCCTGTATTCGTACCGTTCGCTCTTTGATCAACAACATGATTGTTGGTGTTACTAAGGGATTCGAATACAAGTTGCGTTATGTCTACGCTCATTTCCCTATTAACTGTATCATCAACGATGCTTCCGATGCTGTTGAGATCCGTAACTTCTTGGGTCAAAAGGTCGTCTTCCACGTCAAAATGCGTGAAGGTGTCACCGTTTCTGCTTCCAAGAACCAAAAGGATGAGATTACCTTGACTGGTAACTCTTTGGAAAATGTCTCTCAATCTGCCGCTGATATTCAACAATCTTGTCTCGTTAAGAACAAGGATATTCGTAAGTTCTTGGATGGTATTTACGTTTCTGAACGTAATGTCATGGAAGAATCTGCTTAAATTATAAGTAGATTTGTACAATAAAGATACACAGAGTGCAGGGAAGACGGCAGCAGCCTTCCCACCCAATTTTTTTTTAAATGTTTGTCCTGTTTTTTTCGTTTCCAATGTATATTTTTTGTCGTTGCTTGTTTATAGGAGCTTGTCAAAAGATGGAAAGAAAAAAAAGGGAGTTAGCGGTCATTTTAATGTTAATAATATGTAGGTTCTTTATTCGAAAAAAAAGCTTCATTTTTATAACTTTAATTTGGTATAGCAATTGCTGCTATCATGACTCTGTCCTCTTTTTTTCTTTGTTGATTTCCATCTTATTTCATATATTTGTTGCTGATTGAATTTTAACATTTCAGACTAGTTAATTGAGATTTCAAATTCATTTTTCTACTGCTAAGATTTCTTATTTTTATTCAAACTCGCAATACTTTATGTTTCTTGATTTCTACACAATTTTATTATCAGTAAAAGTAATTATTGCAAATAACTGAACTTGCAAAATGATGTTCTCTGTTATAAGCTGAACATAATACCACTTTGCGCTTTTATCATATCAACATTGCGTATAATTTGAGTTTTACATTTTTAAATCTTTGAACCTTGATATCGATACGGTTAAATATATAATTTTATTTATAATAATTTTAATAAAAAATGGCCAGTGGGCACGTAGCATCTTTGATATACTTTATTTGCACTGACCAGATTAAAAAGTGATAGAGGATAGAAAAAAACCCCAATTGGGATTATTGGGAAAATGCAAAAGTTTGATATCCTCTCAGTTCTTCGCTGAGCAATTTACTATTTTGTAAAACGGTTAATATTTGCCAACTTATCTCGACCATTTAGACTTAAGAATTCTATAAATACTCAGTTTATTTTAAAAACAACATTACAATTGTTGATGCTATGTTTGCTACTTTGAAATCGATGTAAAACTCTTTAAAAATGCACACTTTTGCTGGCGAGCATATATTTGTACAACAGTTTCAAGGACCGATTTTTGAAATGCAAATTCAGGCAACATATGCGTACTATGATGTATGCGATTTGTTACAGTGTTTTAAACATCTTAGGAAAATACTTGGACGGTTTTCAATTGAATTTCGGATGAATTTAGTTATATATTGAGACCAACTCAAATAAACTTTAGACACAATGAAAATTTAGACACAATGAGAGTGCAAATTCATAGAATTGGAAATAAACTTTTTTATTACGGCTTCGCTTTATAATTATATGGTCTGTGAGGTTGGCTCGCCTTCATGTTAGTTCGGCAAAAGTAACTATTTGTTATCAAATTGAAATATCTTTACTAAATCTCTTTTTTCTACTTTATATATATATATATATATATATATATATATATTCATCTCAAACCAAATCTCTGTTTGTCTTAAGCTTGTTCTTATTTGGCTTCAAATTTTATTATGTTTCGTCTAAACTGATTTTATTTCATCTAAAAACGATAATTTCGCCTAAATTTAAAGTGAATAAATTGTAGCCTAAAACTATTATAAGAGTCAAAACAAGTTATACATATTTAATGAAATTGAGATATATATAAAAAAAAAAAGAGAATATATTATTATTATTAATATTATTATTAGGTAGATAAAATTGATTTATCGCTTTTTGCCGAACTTGATGCCAAAGATTTTCCTTGAGCTACTACCATTCATAGTAGACGAGTGTCTAGAATCACCATCATAAAATGTGCCATCATCTTCTCTAATACTCCGAGCGTTTGACATTGGTGAAGGATACCCATTATCTCGAGAAGGAAGAGATGGAGGACGAGAAGAGCCATAATGGTTTGACACATTTGAACCTGAAGCATTTCCTGTAAAACCATACATACTGCCATTATTTGCATGTGCTGCTGTACTTTCACTATTGGTGTTTTCATCAGGTTTAATAGAAAGTATATTTGTTTGTGAGTTTAAAGAGTGCATCATTTCTCTTTCCATTGTCTCAAATGCAGATGTAAATGTAAATTTACGATCACGAATATGAGCTTCAATCTTAATTTCTGTTTGACCAAAATACATTTTAATTGTCATGAATATAGGTTGACCCTTTTGAACATCAGTGAATTTAGGCATTTTAATTGGGAATCGAGCAACTTTGAATACATTTGGATGTGTTGTTAAACGAGGGATAGGACCATCGCTATCATAAGCGAATAAATCTAATATGACAAAAAGGAGGTTAAATGATCCATTCTTAAAATCCCTTTTGATTTACTAACCTGTATCTGTATCGTTTGGATAGGCAATCATAAAGTTCTTTGACACGCAGTAATCTACATTGATAGTTTGACCTTTTTGAACATAAACACTGAAACGTTGTTTACAGAAAAGGCGATTATCATCACCTTTGATACATTGCTCAGGAGGATCGTTACGAGGATCAAATACCATTCTAGTTTCAAGACCATATGTACGTCTAGATACACGTTCTGTCACCATATGAGGGTTTAAACCAAAGTAAACAGCACCACGAACAACAGCTAATTCGCCACGAGGTGGTACACCAATAAAACCAACTCGAGATTGAAATTCGGCTAATACTCGTCGGTAAAGATAAGTTGATTGACCAAAACCACCGACTAAAAAC
Organism: Mucor plumbeus; assembly: GCA_016758945.1. Taxonomy (NCBI): domain Eukaryota; kingdom Fungi; phylum Mucoromycota; class Mucoromycetes; order Mucorales; family Mucoraceae; genus Mucor; species Mucor plumbeus. The sequence goes on from JAEPRC010000477.1 coordinate 29,296, forward strand.
ACAGCATCTAATTTTGTTGAAGATTGTTGTACTTGTTCCTCAATTAAATCAATAACTTGATTTATAACAGGTTCGAATACTCTTTGACGAAGTTCATGACAAGGAATATGAAGTGTTCCATCTTCAATACCTGCATCTGGATCATCTACACCTTCAATACCCAAAGCTGCAGGTAAGGCAAGATATTGATCTTCATCTCCGTCAAATTCAGGCTATTACAATAAAAAAGGGATAGGGGATTTAGAATGGGGAGTATTATAACAAACATAAAAGGGGAATATTTTGCTCCCTCTCTTTTTTCTTACCTTGATGGTATCAATAAATGTTTCCATCATAGATTCCATAGCAGTATCGCTGACCTTACCATGATGATAAAATCTATCCTTTAAATATTCTCTCATGCGAATATCTAAAAAGGTTGAACCACAAGAGTCACCTAAACCTTTTGTCACTTCTTTTAAGGCCCTTCTCTCACCAGAATCATCGATTTCAAACACAATAAGATCTACAGTACCACCACCAGCATCACAAATCAAAAATCTTTGGCCATGTCCTAAATTAAATTGATCACATTTCTTTTCACAATAAAGAGCAGCAGCTTCAGGTTCACTAATTAACATGAGTCTGTTTGGGTGATCCCATCGATTAATAATATTGGCTCTAATAGCAGCTTCTCTCATTGTCGCTTTTGCTTGATCACTCCACATGGCAGGTACTGTTAAACAGTAACGAAATTTACTTTGATCATAATTGTTGGCAAATCCACGTTGAAGATCTTTGCATACATGTGAATGAAATGCTTCGAGATAATCAGTGATAGCTTCCAAAGCTGTTAACCCATTAGGCAATGGAGCTAAATTTAAGTTTTCATCCAACTGTAGCTTGAAACGTGAGAGTAGTTGATCATTATTATTGCGCTTCATAGCGGTTTTTTTAGCATCTTGACCCCAAGCAACTAATTTAGTTGAACCATTTCTATATAACGAAAGCGTTGGTGTTTTAGGGTATACATTTTGTTGTTTAGGCCTAATAATTTGGATCATTAGATATGAGTATTTCATAATGCCCTTATTTTTTGTACCATTTGGTAATATCAATAATTTCATCATTTCCATCTTTTGAAAAGGCATAACAACAGCCAGAAAAAGTAGTACCAAAATCTATAAAAATTGATATTCTAAAAATTTAGTTATCATGACAATAACGAAAAAAACAAAACAAAACAAAATAAAAACACTACCAATGCCAATCACATAAGAATAATCAGAAGGATCGAAAGGAGGAGTATCCATTGACATTTTTAAGTAATATTAAGAAAAATAAAAAAAATAAAAAAGGGAAAAAGAAAGAGAGAAAGAAGGAAAGAAAGAGTTTACTCTCTTCAGGAGCAGTTTAATCAACTTTGTAATAAGATGATGTAGTAGTTCCACAAATGCCAGGCACAACAGTGCTATTTCTACTACTATGAAACGCTGGCTTTCAAATATATATATATATATTTAAAATCTATTATTAAACTAAAAATCTGTTTAAAGTAAACCTCATAAATTACTTAAAAAAAAAATAGCCAAGCAACCAGAAACTTTATATACTTAATATTAGTATTTTAGATGTAGGTTGGGCTTATGATAGATTTTCAAAAAAAATATGTATATATATAAAACAATGCTACAAACAGTCTAATTAATCATTATATTTGTATCACGTTCACTCAAACCCATTTTAAATAATGATATTTTTCAAATAGATTCAATAATGCATACTGTTTACTCCTCAGACAAATACAAAATAAATATACGCTCACTTTCTTTGTTTTTTTAAGCCAAAAAAAAAATACAATCTTATGTTTAGTTTGTACATTTCATACATGTAAAAGAGTATAAACAGGTTATAAATAGTTAAATCGGAAGTACAATATACATTTTTTGAGCATATTTTTCATATAGTTTATTGTCATTTCTTGGCCTTTTCACTTCTGTTTCTTCTAAAAGGCCAAGATTGGTAGTTTTCAGCCACAATGCAATTTTTTGAGAAACAGAGAGAGGAGAGAGAAAATCTACTTTTGAATGTAGATCTTATTGGTAACCTATGAAAACACTAAATGATAGGGAGAAATTATCAATTGGAAAAAAATATTGTACATGCAATTAGTAAATCACTTTTAATGATTCAGACAAAAAAAACAAGTGACGACACGAGGTTACATGAAAGATCCGAACTCGATTGAAATTTACAATTTAATTTATACCAATTTAACTTCAATTTTGCCTTTACAAAAGAAAAACTTTTCTTTTTGTTTCATTATTATTAACAATGGATAGTGCTACTCCTAAAAGAACCAGTAGCTTACAGCATACGGCCATAAATTTAGGTTCAAAACGTTCATTGTTAGATAGAACTAAAAGCGCTACATTTGGCCGTATTGGTAAAAGATCGTTACAACCACAGGAACAATCATCATCTAGTAATTTTCTTCATTCAATATACGATGAAGATGAAGATGACACAGGCGAACCAATTCCAAAAGCGCCTCGACTCACATCAGAATATTTTAGTAGATATGAAATCATGACAGAACTGTAATTATATGGAAAGAATACTTGCAAGAAACATTTCTCATTTGAATTCTCCCCAATAGTATTAATTTACGAAATCCCAGTCATTGCCCTTTGGGTGTTTATGTAATGCCTTCAACAACAGATTTACATGGTAAAAATTTTTGACTTTAAAATAGCATGCTTTTTAATAATTTAAATTTCTTTCGTCTAGTATGGCATGGTGTTTTGTTTGTACATAAAGGATTTTATCGATCAGGCACATTTAAATTTCGATTGACTCTACCCGAAAACTATCCAAATCAACCTCCATCAATCACACTTTTAACAGATTTATTTCATCCATTAGTCGATGTAAAAGGTAATGTCTGTATATCTCAGCAATTTCCAGTTTGGAGACCATACCAAGATTATACATTCCATGTGCTTCACTATTTGAAAAATATGTTCAAGAAAGTTGTTCTTGATGGATTGAATGATAAATATTGTTACAACAAAGAAGCTTACAGATTGTATGGTATAATGCATGGTTTTTACCGAGAATTTTATTAAATTATCAACAAACTTAGATACCGTCATGATATCGCTATTTTCGCTAAATTGGCTCATCAAAGTGCACAACTATCAATCACCGAATCATTTCTGTATGACCACCCTGATGATGATAACCCCATTCGTTTTTCACCTTTAGGTGATGCCAAATTTGGTATGTTGGATATAAAATTGAATGCATTAAAATTTTAATTAGAATTTGTTAATTCTATATAGACGAGTTGAAAGCCCAGATGCTTAGTAGTGTTATCGTAAGTTTTTAAATATATTCTTCAAGAGCATTCATTCATATTAACGTTTTGTATAGAATCCTATTCCCATGGCTGCAGACGATGATACGGCGGAGTCTCCATAATTCACCATCATAATAGATTTATGTATACTAGTAGTATCTTTGTACTTTTGTAATAATAATATACTTTTAATTTTCTTAATGTATTCATCTTTTCTGATGTCAAAATTTATGCGAGCTTTTTTCTTTCATTTTAAAATGGCGCATGTTCAGATTTGTCTTGAAAGGTGGATTGAAAACCTATTTGTGATTCGAATTTTAATTTGGAAAATATTCTAAATATTTAGGCACTAAGTAGCGCTATCTTTCAGTTGTATAATTTTGTTAATCAGTAGTTATTTTTAAGCGAACCGGTATGAAACTGAAGCGTCTTTTAGGTCTTGGAACCATCCACCAAAATATCAAATGTCAAATTTACAAATTGTTTTTGGTTGTTTTAAATCCTCGGCCTGTCATTTTTCCTTATTTTGTATAAAGTCGCTAACCTTTAAAATCTGTGCGCCCCGCTTTTTCTTGTAACTAGTCTCTATTAAATAATTTTTAGGATATAGCTTAGACGTTGCAAAATAGATATGAATTCGTCACAATGTGCCACGTGCTTCTGAAAGTATTTTATATCTCATAAAAGTCTCAAAAACACATAAAATCCACTACTTTTCCCTTAATAACTAGGTCTCACTTTTCATCTCTGTTTAACTTTTTTTTTGTTTTTTACAAAACAAGAAAAAATTATATGTCAATGTACCTGAGATGCCCAACTCTAATCCAAAAACAAGTATCCAAAAATATCCTATTTTTTGCAGTTGGTATAGCGTTTTTCATTGCTAATGTTTCAGATTTTACACGCATTTTACTAGTAGAAATTAAAAACTTTGAGCTTTCATATCTCCACGAAAAATTAAGCTATGCTAGTACTTTTGGATAATAACGATTACTTGTTTTAAGGCTCTTTATAATATGTTTAAGTATGAAAAAGTTTTGAGCCTTTTTTTTTTCTTTTTTTGACATTTTTTGTAGTAGATTTCAAAATATTTATCAGATTGAGTAGCAGTTATTTTTTGTTTTTATTATAGAGCTTAATGAGCTCTGTTAGCTCCATTTTATTTTTTTTAAAAATATTAATTTTTCGTTGAGATATCCCCAAAAATGTGTAAAAAAGAATATTCTCGATTTTGCTCCCCAAAAAGACGAGTATACCCTTGTTTCAGATTTTGGATTTGAAAAAAAGTTGACATAAATCCTGTTTTCTCCATGAAAAATCTAGCTAAAAAATTTATCAATAGACTGATTGATAGATAATTTTGCTACGTATTATTTCAAATATTTATTTTCAAAATATTTATATAAAAAGCGGTTTGTATCTTTAAAAAGCATTTAAAATTTTAATTGTATTTTACGCAACATTTAATGTGAAACATTTGTTCAAATTTTATTTATTCAAATGTAGAATTTTTAGCTGTACAAAAACTATCTAATACGCTAACTTGATTTGTTTTGCAGCTCACGAGCTATTGAGCAATTTTGTTTTTTGGATCATTTTTGGATCAATTTGTCAAATCGATTTTGGGACTCAGTCAGTATAGGTTTTAAGCTGTAATGTGAGCTATAATTTTGATTATCTCGACAAAAAATCAATACTTTTCGATGCAACAAAATCGGCAGAGTAGCTCCCAATAGGATTTATTTTGTGGCAGCAAAAAACTGGCATTTTAATTTTGGGGTCTCAATTTTTTCAATCAATTTTAGATCGGTTGAGTCAATGATTATTGTGGAATACATTCATTTCGATCTCCATTTCATCTGGTTGCTAACAAGAGTTACAAATGATTGAATTAAATTCAACACAAAACTTAAGAGAATCTTAATTTAATATCAAACACATCTCTCATGCAGTAAATAACGAAGTTGTTTACTAAAATAAAAAAATATAAAAATAAAAGCGCTAGAAGAACAAATATAATCAACTAAAGTTTTATTACAAAAGATTTCTGAAGATTAAATATAATTGAAAAAGTACTATATGAGGGTATTTATAGTGATTTAGAGAACTTGTATACCATCAGAATTGAATGGAGCAATCTTCTAATTTTGAGTTGTTGTTACTGATATCATATATATTGAAAGGATAAATCA
>JAEPRC010000478.1:0-34749 GCA_016758945.1 Mucor plumbeus
AATGTGAAGTTAATTTTATTGATTTTAAAATGTTCTTATATTTATACTTTTTAACTATTTTCTAGAAGTTGCTATGAATTTACATTATATAATTCAATTTGTTTTTCTTGAATTTTCTGGAAGGAATAATCGGCTTGAACCTTCGTTTTCCCGGTTTGGCCAGAGGTGTGTCCGAGGTACTTACCGAACCTACACTGACAGATTTTTTATTTTAAAGTTAAGATAGAACTTAACAACCAATTAAATTTACGTTAATAAGGAGTGTAACTAATATTCACTATTTGGTTCGAGTGATGATCTTTATTGAATAAAGAATTACTTGTATTTAAATTATTTTAATATCTATCCAGCTAATTTAAAAGAACGTTTTAGTAACCAGATTGGTAAATTGATTTGGTATGTTACCTGATATGATAACTGATAATCAGATTAAGAACCGATATTAGTCTCCAGGACCTTCGAGTACCTGTTGGCGCCTTCTGGTAGCTTTCTTCACATTAGGCTTAAACCTAAGTTTGGGTATGACAGATTTTCTAAATTTAATTATACTATATGTATATAATCAAAGAATTTTTTTTTTTAATTTTTTTTTCTTGCCCTGTCATTGAAAAAAACTTTAAGAAAAATGTTGGCATATTTTCATGTGGTCCTTGATCTATAATAGTATTCATTTATATTTTGTGCAGTGGCAAACGCGTGTAGGTTAATGTTAAATTCACTCACAAAAGATGATTTTCTCTTATATTGAGTTATATTTTTTATATTTTCATTTCATGTTATTGGCACAAAAAGGAGATGTCAATCGAAATTTATAATGTGGATGTTATAAAACTGACTTGGTTCTATTATTAGAGAGAGAGGTTACTAACTGTAACTGTTTATCATTAAATTACCAGTATATATGATAAATATCTTTGATTAATTATATTGGATTATTTAACAATTAGTTATAAGTAACAATGATAAATTAGTTAATGGAATATATTTATTTGGGGCTAAGGTTACAAATATAAAAGAAGAAAGGAAAAACAGATAAATTTATTAATATTCATTGATCTGCATTAATTATCGGTATTTATATGGGTCAGGAATTATTATGTAAAATTTGATTTTGAGATAAAGAAACGTAATGGATCAAAATCGTTGCGCTATTTTTTTTTTTTTTTTTTTTTTTTTTGAATAGATGTAATGAGTCAAACATTTCATGTTTCATTCATGCAAAATCTTGCCTCATCCCCCATATAAATACTACAAGAAGGAAATTATTCTATGTTACTAGTAAATTTATCTGCCTTTTCACTCTCGCTACTTTATTTATTCAGTAATAAATATCTAATTTACAAATAAGGATACCAACCTTTATTAATCCAGTGATTGCCAATTTTATGATAACAGGAGTGATATATATAAGTATATTACCTAGCATTATTTTTAGTCAGAACTACAAATCACTACAATAGATAACATTTATCGTCAATTATTCACATAAAAAAATTGCTAACTCATTTTTGTAGTAGTATTGATGCTTGTTATAATGCTTGATCATTACTATTAATATATATATATATATATATATATATATGATATGTATAAGCGATTAATATTATAGTATTATAGTTAAAAAGTAAAAATATATCTTTACTATGGCAATGGTTATACCATCAAAATATTCGATATACTTTGTATAATCATATGTAATCTCTGTTTGATATTTATTAAGAAATTTTCTTTTATAGATAAGTTAGTATAGAATTGTTGTAATGAAATATTTTTTGCAATTATATATGTTAAAGAAATTGTCCATTAATTTACAGCATTGTAGATATCTTAAATGGCACGAAATTTGAATGAAAGCTATTGTCATGCACTCTCAAAAATTGTTGAAAGATGTAACAGAATTTTAGAATGTGTTTTCTAATATTAAATAGCTTCAACCGCTCTTAATTTCGCTCAATACCAAATCGAATATACAAATATACATCAAAAGCGATAGCTTTCACGTTTTTTAATTCATACTTAATTTGAAATCACCTTGACTGGTTTTACAAGGTAAAATGTAGCAACCTACCTATGATTGGATCGGCCTCGTAGATGGCAAACGCGCTCATTTCTACACGAGATGGGCCCTAAAAAATATTTTCTTTTCTTTCTTTCTATTAAAACATAATCATTGCAATGTAGGATAAATCAATCAACCAATTTGAGTATAGCAGTTGTTAATGTGTTATTTATTTTACTCTAGTAGCCATGGCAGCAAACGAACTAGCAACCAATAATTGGGCTACTTGTTCTTCTTCTCCTGCTTTGAGTCCCAAACGTGCTCCTAGTAGTCAACAAGTTTTACCAGATAGTCCTGACTATGTGGATAAATACAATACAAATTCGGATGATCTTCGACTTACATCAAATCTGAATTCTTCAGTATCAATAAATCATCTTTCACGTCAACAAAACCTTATTATTGTTGGCTCTCATGAAAAACCCATTACTTTAGGTCGTGGTGGTGCTTGCACTATAAAAATCGGTCGCCGCAACAGACAAATTAGTCGTGTTCACGTTTCAATTGCTTTCAATTCTCAAAATGAGCAATTTGAATTAACAGTTTTGGGATTAAATGGTGCTTGTATCGATAATATCCCATATGAACAACATGGTGTCGCTCCTCTTGAGGATAACAGTTTTGTAGATGTTGTAGGTGATCAATTCCATTTCAAAATGCCACCTCCACCTTCTTCTATCAGCTTTGCTGATAAATTACAACAACAACAACAGCAAGAAGTAAAGGAAGTTATTGTTCAAAAGAATACTGATTTCTTTAGAGAAATGTCACCAGAAGTAGAGCAACAACAAGAAGAAATCATTGAAGAAACACCAAGTGAGGAGGCAGCAGCACTTTCACCCATAGAAAAGATTGTAAATGCTTCACCTATTGAAGAATCTGAAAAAAAAGAAGCATCAAATACCACTGAAGAAAATACACAAGAGGAAGAAGTATTCCCTGCTGAATTGGTCTCTGAAGAGGCTCTTTCTCCAATTGAAAAAGAATTATCTCCTGAAATTAATATCGAAGAAGAAATTATCGAGCCAACTAAAGAGGAAATTGTTCAACCAGTTAAAGAAGAAAAACCTATTGAGAAGAAACCAACTAAAAAAGAAATCAGAAAAGCTCTCAAGAGAGAAGAAAAAAAGAACGCTTTGATTCTTCAAGAAAAAAAGAAACAACATCTTGAAGAAGACACAAATGACTATGCCGAAGTTATCATTGACGCACTTGGTAATGTATTTTACCTTTATCTAAAATCATTTATAGGAAGTATTAACATTATATTACCTAGTTTTCTCTCGTACATCATCAATGCCCATCAGCGATATCTGTTCTCGTATCTTGAAGGCTAATCCAGTTTATGCGAAACAACCTCGTGAACTTTGGATTGAGCGTATTAGTTCAGTTTTACAAGAAAAACCTTTCTTTGGTGAGATCCAACGTAAAGGTAAAACGGCAGATGGATCACCTACTGAGAATTTGTACTATTACAATAGTGAATTGGATCCTGTTGAATGGCGTCGTGCAACATATACACAAGTTGGTCGTAGTGCTCGCAAATGTACCTTGAAAGACAAGCAATACTTTTGGAAGATCCCACCCAAGTTAGGTCGTCATAGAAGCTCTTATATTCCTCCTTCAGCTTCTGATTTAAAAAGACAAAGAGGAGCAATCAACAATGAACAAGATGAAAACGCTGATCCCAAAAAAGTCAAATACTAATTATCATCATTAGTTTTTTTTCCCACTAGTATATATACATATTATCTCCTCCTCTTACTCTGTCAGCCGCTTTCACATATATAACCTCACTTTTCTTTTTATCATTGTTTCCTATTTTCTTTTATATTTATAAACCTTTTACTTTGTCATAATTTCTTACATCAACACAGCTTACAATGTAATGGGTTTAAGTCTTTTTTTTTTTCGTAAGGTTTATATTGTGCATATCTACTTATATTTTATCAAATCAAAAAATATAGTATGAAATGTGATGTGCTTAATAATGTTGTTCAATTTGAATTTTGTAAATAGCTTTCAAAAAGCTTACAATATAACTCTTAAAAAGGTATTTTTTTTTTTTTTTTTTTTTTTTTAAAAAAAGAAATATTGATTGATATTAGCATGAATATTAGATTTTATTTTCAAAATAACTTAAAGTTTAGCATTACTGTTTTTGTTCAAAATGCAATCAGCAATATGCAATGCAATAGCTTCAGTTGTCACCATAGGATTGACACCAGAAGCAGTTGGGAAAACAGATGCATCAGCAACAAACAAATCTTTGACTTCCCATGTCTCGCCTGTTGGTCTAACAACAGAAGTTTTTGAAGAAATGCCCATGCGGTTAGAACCCATTTGATGAGCGCAAAAGACACCAGCACCTTCTTGAGGGAAACCATACTTGATAACTTGTTGCTTCCAAGCAATGAAGCGAGGGTTATCAACACGAGGTTCTTCAGAATCTTTGAAAACAAACGGATCTACACCAAACTGACCAGTTTGAACTTCACGAGCACCAGCAGCGACTAAAATATTGAGAGAACGGTCAATACCGGCAATCAATGATTGACGATCATGGTTAGATAAGTTAAAGTCGACAACAACATTATCTTTGTCATCGTAGCGAACAACACCAGTTGAATCTTTATCACGAGACAAGATTAAAATGGGAGCACAGCGATCATAGCGCATCATCATTTCTTTATGAGCAGCAGCACCGCGCCAAGGTAGAACGGTAGAGAAACTGCCTGGATGAAGACATGGCACCTCCAACTTGGCACCATAACCATCATTATCAACATTTTCTGCTACACCACTGACGGCGGTCATAATTGAACCTTGGAAAGTACGAATTTCATGATCAAAGAAACCAAATGTGATAGAACATGGATGAAGTCTCAAATTACGGCCAATATTTTTGTTCTTAAGACCACTTCTCATCAAGACACCGGGTGATTGTAAGGAGCCAGCAGAAACGACCACTTGGCTGGCTTTGATATTTACCTTGCGTTCATAGTTGACAACGCATTCAACACCAACTGCTTTACCATTATTGGTGATAACTTTATTAACCTTTGTTTTGGCCAAAAATTTAGCATTGTATTCATATGCATCACGAAGCCAGGTGTTCATTGAACCATTTTTGATACCTGCTCTACAACCAGTGTAGCAGAATTCACATTCGTGGGGTCTACCGCCAGTATTTTGAGGAATTTCAGCAACAGGATAACCGAGAATTCTTTATAAAACGTCAATTAAATCTACCATTTCAATTTGGTTTAATGTAGATACTTACTTGCAGCCATCAATTAAGACTTGGTTGGATTTATTGTGCACGATACCATCAGTAGTAGCACCAATTCTTTCGAATACTCTGTCAAGGTCTTTGGTAAACTATACAATTTGTTGGTAATTTGATTGATTTAAAATATGGCAGCATTACCTTTGGTGATAAAAAGTGGGATAAACCTTGTTTGGCCCATTCTTCACGAACGAAATGTTGAAGCTACAAAATAAAATAAAGGCAGGTTAGTATTTATCTACATCTATTTTGATAATCTAGATGCTTACTTTGAGAGATGCACACCAATTAACTGTAGTTCCGCCACCGAAAACACTACCGGCCAACATAGTAATAGAACCCTCATAACTAGGAGCGAATCCACCATATTCGTACAAGTTCTCAAAGCCTTTGGATTCATCAACAATAAATTCATCTTCATGATGATAACCGCCTTTTTCAATCACAAGAACTGATTTACCAGCTTTGGCTAATTGACTAGCAACAACACCTATAATCAAAACCTTAATCTCTGCCTCTTATATATAAGATGGTGCAGGAAACTTACCACCGCCAGCACCACTTCCAATAACAACAACATCAAATTCCATATTTTCGTGCACTTGTTCAGGCTTCAACATGTCAAATCTCTCGGGTATATTTTCATATTTCTGATCTTTAATCAAATCATTATAATGCATGGCAATGCCCAAATCTTTCGAGTGGGCGGCATATGCAGGATGACAGGATAATGAATGGAATGTCTTGTAAAGTAATCTTAATTGAGGCAAAAATGAATTCTTCCAGTTGATAAAGATGGCTTCACGATCAGCCAAGGACAAATTTTTGAGCTCATCAAAATGACCAGTTAATGCAAATGTACCTGCACGAGAAGACAACAATGAGAGCATCAATAAAAGTTCTTTACGCTTGTCTGGCAATACAGTATTGTTAACAAACTTCTTGATGGTCTCCAAAGATTGAAGTGAAGTACTTGTCAATTTACAAAAGTTGCGTACTTGTTCTTCGGTGTGTGAGTCTTTTAACTTTAATACAAGTTCATCTTCTTGTTCTTTGGGAAGGGGTGCAATAAATGTATCTAAAATTACTTTTAATGTCTCTAGTTGGCCTTCGTTAAATTCGATAGAAGGTGATACACGGTGTCGAAAGGGATCAGTGGACATTTTTTTTTTATAAAAGTTAAAAAAGAAGAGAGAAGGCTTTTACCAAAACATCTTTCGATATCTAAGACTGATTTATACTTTTATTCTATCACGTGTTTTGTGTGGGGAAGTAACCCTTTAAAAATAAAGGGGTAATTCACGCATAAGTTTTAATTGACTTAATTTAGAACCTTTTTTGTACACTTGCACTGCAATAAACCTACCTATTTCTATTATTTTTCCCATCAGATTCAATATTAATAAATTTCCTTACTATACATTATTCCCATCTAATTGAAAAATGCCATAAATTATTAAGATCAATTAATTCATTGGGCTGTTTATATTTGAAGGGTCTAAGAAATTAAGCCGTACGAGTATGTAGTAATTATTTATTGACCAAGGACAGACTTTTTTTTGTCGTATGATGCATTATTTTGGTTGCTTCACCAGTTGATTTGTCCATATAAAGAAGAAAAATCTTGACAAATCTTGGTCGAAATCATTTTTTTTTTCACATCAAGCAAACCTTGGTTTCCAAATTACTTCTATTGATTGTTTATTATTCGTATATAATTTCTAGGCTGGGGCATGAGCTTTTGAAGCTTGCAGGATATTCATTAATTAAAAATAAACAACCTGTTGTGCAAAAACTGTAATGGTACAACAATCCCCAACTTTGAAGGAAGATATATTGTCCGTAAATTTTATATCGGATATTTCACCAACAGCATAATTCTTAATGGATACGAGAGGATAAAATGTTTCTGCTCAAAACATACTAAGAATATTACCTGGCGAAGTTGAGATTGGACAACAGTATTGTATTACATAATTACATCTGAGAATTAACATCTAATCTGAATCCTATTCATTTACAAATGTCTAGATATAAAAATCCGATAATTTGATAATCAAAAGCTAATTTTTTGTGAAGCTTACTTATTTATTGTCATGTTTTCTTCGGGAAAAATGCATTTGGGTATAAAATCTATATGAAAAGTAGGTTGTCTTGGATATCAAAGATGATCCCATTATGTTTTAATTTCGGAACTCCAACTTTGTTATGCAAAACAATTTGTTGCTATGCGGAAAAGAAAGGTTGCTATGGCTGATTGCCATGCTTTTTAAACCAATAACAATAATTTAGAAACATTTAATTTATTTCTGTTGGTTTAGGTATATAGATCAACATCAATTTTTAAGCAACCGTCCACTACATCAATCTCCAATCATCGACATTTATTATAATAAATACTAATATAAATATTGTGTTAGCTACATTGACTTCTCCTTGAAACATAATACAAGTTTCAAAGCACAAAAAGTTAAGAAATTAGAAAATTGACAATGGCTCCAAAACTTGATTGAAATGAAATTTGTTCATGTGAGACATATATTCAACATACGATGACGTTGATAATATTGCTGAATTTAATGTGATGTTTATACCTGTATATAAACTTGTATTCCAACGTTTATTTGACCTTTAAACAGTCTTTCATGTTATAATCATCATGTCAATCACAAACCCCCCAAAAGCTAGAAGAATTGCAGTGCTCGGCGCTCGTGCTGTCGGTAAGGAAACAAATGTTACAAATATATTGTAAATGTACTCATAGTTAGATTTATTTCTAGGAAAATCATCTCTTGTAATTCAATTTTGTGAGAATCATTTTGTAGATAGTTATTACCCTACCATTGAAAACACTTTTACAAAAACTATCAAATATAGAGGAAATGGTAATATCAAATGCAGTGAATTTCAAATGTTGATAACTGAAATATTGTTTATATACAGAATACAGTGTCGAAATCATGGATACAGCAGGCCAAGACGAATATTCTATACTATCATCTCATCACGCATCTAGCATGAACGGTTATGTTCTTGTGTATTCTATATCTTCTAGATCTAGTTTCGATATGGTTAAAATTATCCGCGATAAAATTCTGGATTTTACAGGACTTAAAAGTGTTCCGTGTGTAATTGTAGGAAATAAATCGGATTTAAATATCCAAAGACAAGTATCTTTAGAAGAGGGTAAAGAATTAGGACAACAATGGCAATGTCCTACTATTGAGACATCTGCTAAACACGATGAGAATGTTTGTAAGTTGAACTATTCAAATGTTTAGTTATGAAAATCATAAACCAATGACTTATTTGATTCCATTTTCTTAGCTAAAATATTTGATTTACTTATCGCTCAAATTGAAAATGCTAATAAACCCCCCACAGAGGAAAAGGGCGGATGCACTATTTCGTAATACCAATAAATAAATTACAGTATAATATAATAATAAGCTTTTTTTTTTTTTTTTTTTTTTTTTTTTTTTTTTTTTTCTTTTTCTTTTTCTTTCAATTTTTCTTTTTGGTTATAATGGAATCGGATAACCAGCAATTTAAAGATAGTTTAGATAGATTGATATTGGTTTTCGTTCATGGATTTAGAGGAACGGATACAAGCTTTAAAGTAAGCTTATTTTATTTGACCACCAAAGCGTCATAACTATATAATTAAAACAAAGCGTACTTTTGCAGGACTTTCCTAATAGGCTTCAAACCATATTAACGAATACTGTCAAAGCAGATGTTAGTGCCATTGTATATCCCTCTTATAAAACTGCTGGGTAAAATATATATTAAAAAGCCTATTCATACAAAAAAAAAAAAAGAATTACTCACCATCAAGATAACTAAACAGTGACCTTAAAATAGCAGTTGAAAATTTTTCTGGCTGGTTATGTCAACAAGTATCTGATATAAAAAAGGACATGGATAGACTAAAAAGTTCAGGAAAGATAATGGTTGCTTTACTAGGCCATTCAATGGGAGGAATTGTCTGTAAGTATTCTTTTAATTTTCTTTTATATGAACAACTGATATATATAAAGAAACATAAATTTTTAGCCGCAGAAACGATATTGAAATTTTACAACAATAAAAATGATTGTGCAAATCAATTACAAGGAGCAAAAATTATTGGCATGCTTGCATTCGATACACCTTTTTATTCAATAAACCAAAACTTTGTTGCTGAGAAAGCTTGGTCCAGCGTTGATCAAGTTCGAAGTTTAGGAAATTTGTGGAATACAGGTGCGGCCACTGTAACAGCAGCAACAGCAACAAGAGCAATTACTGCCAATAATCACAGTAGCGCATCAGGTCGAGGTGGTGGCGGAAATGCCAAGAAATGGGGATTATTCGCAGGTGTTGTGGGCGCTGCTGCTATAGGTGCTGCTGCTTACATTGCTCGTGATCAGATCCAAACATCTTTAGCAGATGCTTACGATCAGTTGACATTTATTAGTGATTTAACAGATATGAATGGTTGTGATGAAAGAGTTAAAAAATTACTAGAGATACCCGATATGTTTTTTAAATGCTTTTACGTGCAGGTATTTTTTCAAATTCTTATTAAATTTTTCTTTTTTATTAATCTTTATTTTAGTTGAGTGAAATTGGTAGCGATCACAAACCTAAAACATTTATTAAATTACCACCAGAAGAAATTGCATATTTATTTGTACCTGTATCTTCTTCTGCTGAAAACGAGATTGCTGCACACACCAGCATGTTTAATCCCAAGAAAACAGATCATTATTACGAATTGGGAAGCGATTCAATATCTCTAATCAGCGAAATGGTAGCTCGTTTTCAACGTAAAAATGGTCTGCCTTTAATTCTTGCAAAAGAAGAAGTTGAACAAAAACAACATCAGAACCAATAATTTAATAACAAATGTACCAGCATTGTGCTTATCATTGTATATCCAGTTTTATCTTGTAAACAATATAAATATTTTACTTTTTGGTTAGATTTCCAAAGAAAACCCCGCATATTACAATATTTCAAAGGATTTTTTCTTTTGCTTCAAAAAGTACATCGAAGACTAAAATACATTAAACAAATTTCTAAAGATGTCTAGTTTATTATGTAATTTATTTACAAAAGCAATTCCGAGAGGATTTTTTTTGGCACACTTCTTGATAACTACTCAAATAAAATTTAAACTTTCGAATATTTTATTTTCATATCATAACTCCCAATCTTTTTTTATTACTAATCTCATACTAAACACTCTTTGGAATATATTTTGAACATTGCTAAATACATAATATTAGTTGGCCGTATTATACTATCATACTATCTAGTCCTAAATTTATTTTATACAGCGCCTCCGGTGCCAAATAACACTTTTAAATTAGCTCACGCTTTTGAACATTTCGAAAAGCAATATCAAATGACGTATTTAATAAACAAGTATAATCGTCAAACGTAAAATTATTCTTGCACCAAATATGCAACGAGTGTAGAATAAGTTTGATTGTAATCCAGATTAAGCAAATTTGATTGCCTAATAACACAATGGAAACGAGGATACAGTGAATGAGTAAGGAGGATTTAGATGAATTTAAAAGAATGTCCACTTCGAACTCTAGATTTATCAAAATACAAATGTAACGCAATTATTATTCAGACACAGCGGTCGCGAAGAAAATATCTAGAGAGCCATTTATTGGTAAAAGGCGTAGCTATCATTGCTTTTGCCAATTACCAGGATTGTGCTTCAATTGCTTACATCCCAACCAGATATCAAGTATAAATCACAAACACAAATAGCCATGGTAACAAAATAAATGCCATGATTCAGTTGCGTGATAACTTGGCGATGATAGATGCAGTGACTCACAAAACTGTCCCAATGTTTTTCACTTTTGGCTTTTAGGCCAATTACCATTTCAAATTACAATGTAGGCACAACAAGCGCTGCATTAAAACAAGGCAACTTACAAGCTCTGCAGTCATGGATTAATTATGATTAATCAACATCGATCTATAAATTACTCTCAAACTGATCTAATAGTTCAATGCCTCCCTTAATTGTTTCTCAGGAACTCAATACTAAACAATTATAATCGGACATAATTTTGTATCTAAATAGACGTTATCTTGTTTTTATTATGCAGTTGAAAAACTGATTATTCATTAATCATTCTTTTTAATTGTATTTTTTAAGTACATTCTCGCAAATCCAATCATATAAAATAATATAAAAGTAAAAGCTAAAACGATTATGGTAGATAAAGTCAAAATGTCTTTTTTTTTTTCAGCTGTAGTATATCGAGCATACAATACTCAGATAACGAAATACTGTGATAACTGAAGCGCTCAAATTGTACGGCTTAAGATTGAGAATAGTGCGTAACTTGCAAGTTTTGTACTAAGATATAAATATAAATAAAGCCAAAAATGATAGATACAATTCATCAAAGAAGAACAACTTATGTTAGAATACTTTTTACAACGTTGCATTAAAAGTTATATCAAAAAATCCTTTCAAAAAGTAAACTTACTGCTAGAGGATCAAATAATAATAATTGTTTGATCTTCATAGCGGGCTCGTATTAAGGGACCTATATTTTCAAACTCCGTTCATGCAAACTATAACTCAAAATACCGAGAAAATCACCGTAAAATTCACATTTCAGTTGATAACTCTTGCAATTTGAAAGTAATCTCCAGGAGTAATATTTCAAAACAAACATAAAAAGAAGGAAAATAGTTGTAACAAAAATCCCAATTAAGCTCATACATTATTTAAAAAGCTATTTCCATTAAAAGCGTACAAAAACGCAACTTCAATGGACTGTAACTCGAAATAGGAACCGTTTAAGCACATACTCTATAAGTCAAAAATAATTCTTTCACTTAGTTTTATTATATTATACCATAAAACTAAGCTCGAAAAATCATGAACTTTCCCTTGTATACCCTCGTCTAAAATTTTGCTTTTTCGAAGAAAGCTAATAACTCTATAAAAAATAACGCTAGAGTGACAAATAATGCCTCAAATAATAGGTATGCTTTTGCTTTATTTGCTTGTAACATTATATCTAACATTTTATTATAAAAGTATGATTAAAATTGCTAAAAATTGATTTTTATGTTTTTGCTTTTTTTAGAAAATTTTTAGTGTTAAATGTTTTCAATAGTTATATGATTAGATGCAAAATTAAATTTCATGTTGAGGTTAGTTAATAAAGCTAGTCAAGCTACTATAAACTTTCGATGTCAATTTTGCATTTTTAAAATTTAGGATCGTTTTTATCGATTTTTTCATCATCAAAAAGTCTTCATTTTAAAATACCGCCACTCCTAAGAAGTATAAAAATTAGGAAAAAATTTGTCGACATTTTTATTTTTTGCAATGCAATGGTATGTGCGGGATGTTTTAAATCAGAAAGTATGGTAGTTACTAATGGAACAACACTACACTGTAAATTGAAAAAAGATAGTAAAATAGTTTTTCAGTTCAAATAATTGAGTTTACAGGAGTTTTTCTTACATTAATGATGAATGTCGATTTTTTACCTACTATTCTTGTTAAACCTCAATAAAGTCCCATATTGAACTTGACATCCAAATGGAATTGAAATAGTACAAATACTTTTAAAACCAGGACCTGATGGCTCCTGGCTTCCTTTTTAACTTAATAATAAAGATCCTACTGTTATGTCAATATTTATACAAGGTCGCACATCCAATGTTTCAGGCTATAATTCCGATTATGCAGTATTTTCGGTTACATTTGAGAAGATTACAAATTTTTTTAGACCAATAGAATTTTTTTTGAAAATTATATTTCATTTTCAGGAAGTCTTCAAAAAAATTGAGAATTATTCTCTTTTTAGTTTAGAAAAAACAGAGAGTTCTTTTAGAAATAAGTTTTCAAACAATTTTCTTTCTTTTTTTAGATTAGACATTTTTAAATTAAAAATAGACTACGTTAACTATATTTCAGACGAAAACAGCAACATTTTTATGACTGAGATAATGGAAGTTCATGAAATTGCTGTTTTGTTCAGCGACATTGAGATGCTCAAAGAAAATGAGTAGTACCTCGTAGAAGATACTTCTCAAAGCGCAGAAGATGAAAAAATGATTTTAGAGCTGGAGGAGATGACTATTACCAAAACCAAAACATATAAAAAGTATTATGGACCAGAGCAAATCGCACGCTTTATACACACATATCACAGGAAACAAGGGCCACTGTAACAAAAGCGGCCGAAGCTTGTGGCATACCTACCAGCAGTGCTTATAAGCTTTTAAACCAGTTCAATGATAGAAATGGGGCAATTCTTCCAGGTATTACATCTACACAAAAAAACTATTTCCTGTCTATACCGCTTTTTTGATCCAACTGTTTGACGCTAACCCTTCAACCATTTTGGAACAGGCAAGATAAGAGTTCATAAAGCAGTTTGGAGTATCCGTTGCCTAATTATCTTTATACGAGCATATTCGTGAAAAGTTCTGCTTGACATTAAAGCAGTCTAGTAAATACACAATTGAAAGAGATACGTCTAGAACGCTCGATCTTTGTTACAAAATTGTCAACAATTGGATTGAGACCGGTGTTGATTTCCAGAAAAATTGCGTGCTTATTAATGAAGCTAGCTTTGATTCCAAACTAATGAGAGAGCGTGCATGGTCAAAGGTTCGTACTCCAGCAAACGTGAAAGTGCACACAAAAAGTCGTTAATTTGAATATGATTGGGTGCATATGTGCTAGAGAAATTATAAGCTTTACCAAAGTAATATTTCTGAAAATAGGAGATGCCGAACTGATAGAGAAGGGGCTTCATTCCGAGGTATCAGCTAAAAAAAAAGGAAGTGCAACACTGAAGAGCCAAAAAAAACAAAAACCTTTAAAGAAGGGCACTACTACTTACCATTATCGTTAAATATATAGAATCTTTTATGGGCGTACTTGACGAAAATGAGATAAAAGGGGTTTTCATTGTCATGGATAACTGTAGGGTACATAGCTCCAGATTTATTGTTGACGCAATTAAGAAACGGGGGTACAAACCATTATTCGTACCACATTACTCTCCTTTTTTAAGTCCCATCGAAGAGTACTGATCAATGATCAAAAGTGGGATTAGAAGAAATTTTTTGAAAAAAGGTGATAAGTTGATACCTCGTATCGCTGACGCATGCGACACGATGACTGCAAAAAACTGTTTGCAGTGGATAACGCACACTGAAACTTATTGGGACCGGAGAAATGTATTCAGAAAGAAAAGGGTTTAAAATAACTAACGCCATATTCTTGTCCTTTTCATGCATATTATAAAATGTCTGCAGATTATCTCCTAAATTTTCTCCTTTATTTTCTAAAAAAAAATCACACTTCGTCTCAATTTTTTTAAAAATAGTAATAAAACTGTACTACTTTGACAAAATTATTTCGATTGACCCTTTTTGACATTTCACCTAATTCCTTCGTAATATAATCACCTGTAGTCTTCTTTATTTTATTTGTATTGAAAATAATCGTTATTTACTTATAACTCTCAATGAATAAGAAGGAGTTATTTCTATTAAATTTATGGAGAAAAAATTCTTTAAACGTCTCTTTATTTTTATCTTATGTTATCGTAGTCATGTATTTTGCATGGCGGCGGTAAATATTATTAAATTTATGCAATAAATTTTTCACCTCTTTTAAATATTAGATTAAATAAAAATATCTACAATCCAAAAAGAAATCAACATTTTTTAAATTATCAATGTTCGCATTATAGTGTGATACAATTTGCTTATCTCATTTTTTTATATGTAAAAATATCCTCATATGTACAACAGTGGCAAGCATTTTGCAACAATTACATGCAGTATTTCGCCAATTAATCTCAATATTAGGCTATATTAATACATGGGATTGCATTAAAAACAAAGACTATAATAGCGGTGTGATATAATTATAATCCTCCTATGGGATATTTGTTCTTCCAAATAATATTTTCGTTGCTGTGATGAATAAGAACAACAGCTCATGACAGTTCTGGAAATACCTTAATGTCAACTTTGTTGCCTCTTTTTGTGTAATGAGTCAAACAATTCATGTTTCATTCATGCAAAGTCTTGCCTCATTTCATACTATAAATACTACATGGAAAACCATTCCATGATTACTTGTAGCTTTATTTGTCTTTTTACTCTCCCTTAACAGTTATTTATTTACTGATAAATATTGCATTTACAAATACGTACATTAACCTTCATCAACATAGGGACTACCAATTTATAGTAACAAGAAGAATATATACAAGTATATAATCTATCTTTGTTATTAGTTCAAAATTACAGATCATTACATTTTTTTAGTGAATTTTCAAGTAAATACCCACTATAATTTTAGCTGTATTTAATGTTAAAATTTATTTTAGTTTATAAATCTACCAAATTAGATCAAACTTTGAATACGTTTCAACATTTCTTCTTTTGTTCATATTTCAAATTGTTAGATATATATTTGCTACACTACTTTTAGAATTTAACAGAAAATCATAGCATAGAAAGCTTGAAAAAAATTTGAACATAAATATTCGCTGAGGAGAAATTTTACATTGACAACATAAGCATTCGTGTGCTGTTTATTTTCCCAATAGACAGAAACATTTAGTTGTCGGAATGTTGTATAATGTACATATAATGATATGAATAACTTTTCTACTTATATTCAACTTTTAGTTTAGTTTGCAGGTACAGTATATTCACATATTTATTGAGAAAGCATAATAGTGCATAGTGGAACATTTGATCACCAAATGTAAGGAGAACACAAATAATTACTCTGTTTAAAGGACACTGATGTGCTTGTGACCAAATCAAATTCGAAACTTCAAACTTTTGAAAACTTCGAATAGATATTTTTTTTCAAATACTTAACGTAAATATGAGGTGCTTCACACTAAAAAAACTTATAATTAATTAATCAAATGTATATTATAAATAGATATGCTGTGTTCTAACTTTTCATTAATTGACTTTTCAGTCAATATCTAAGACGCTTTTATATGAGCGTATCGATGACCTCGTAAACCTATCGGAGGTTTTATTTGAGTACATCTATTATGTGCTTTAAGAGCGTTTTGGTGGCCATAGCATGCCATCAGCCGAAGTGCATCAATAGCTTACTGCACCCTCTTATCAAAAATATTTAAAAATAAAACATCTCTAAATAGTTGTTATTGGATCAAGTAATCTGCCACTTTCCATGGACATTGTTATAAATAGATACTACACGTTTTCTAATGTTAGCTTCCAGGAAATAGTATACAAAAGGAAAATCATAAATACCAGTTGATACCCAGATGTTTTTCAGGCCTGTTAAAAGCAGAAAGCATTTCGTTTGCTACAAATAATACTGAGCAAATACAGTAAGCTTGAATTTCGCTGTGCGTTTTTATAGAAACCAGCGTAAAATTTATCCTCCAAGTAATATGTAATAAATAAAGTGATAATTAACCAGGGGTAGAAAATATGGATGCTAATGTAAGTTCGACTTTGACCCTATGATTGGAGAAAAAAATCAAGATTACTAATGGTTATTATTACTAGCATATAATTAATACCTCCTACTACCTACTTTTAATCATGTTTAATTATTTAACAATTGGTTATATGCAACAACAATAAATAAGTAATAAGCAAAATACACACGATTTAGAATAGACAATAGTGTAAGAAAAATGTATAATTTAATAAATTTTTTTTTTGTTTAAATTAAATCACACGCAAAATATGAAGATGATCTCTATTCAATATCCATAATTTGTACTATTTGTATACAAATTCTATATTACGTTTATTTGCTAAGTTAGTATTTAATTGATTAATATCTTTTTGACGTTTCTTGTCAGATCAATCTATTTAAATCAGTAACATAATAGATTTAAGAAGTTGAACTTTTTTTATACAGGTAAGCCCAACAAGTGAATATGTCTCAAATATCCCACTCTTTGGATTTTATAGAACTATAAGAACAAATATAAATGTTATCCCAGATATTAGCTTACTTATCAATAAAGATTTACAAATCAAAAGGTTCATTATCGCCCAATTAACTACCATAATCTGTGGACGCAACAATAAGATATACTTGCCGTAATAGTTGAGTTTAGAGATATAAAGGAAGAAAATAAACAGATAAATTTATAAATTACAAAAACCACATCACCGTCAACAATTTCATTAGTTATACAAAGAAGAAAATAATATTCTTTTTGTTTCTTTTTTCATTTTGCACATTTTAGTGCTCACTAATATGCATTGATTATTGTTATAAAATTATCAAAGCGGCCCTTAATGTGAAGTAAGTTCACAAGTTACATATCCAGACTTATTAGCTAACATTTGTTTTTGAAGGAGTCTAGCACAAGTTTCAGGAAAAAAAAACCTCTTCCTCTGTTTTTTTAAAAAAATATAAAACAACAAAAAAAATGCTCGGAATCAATGAATATTGTTTCAGATAGGCTGAAAATTTTAAAATGTACAGCAAAGCCGTAACAGTGCCCGATACCATAGTGACTCTCCATTGAGCTGGTGATTAAACTATAGGGATCGAACGCCTAATTTTTCAATGTAGAGTTTGTAGCTTCACAATCCATTTTAAAATAAAAATAGCGCTATACCAGCCAAAATCAACATATATGGCAATGATAACTAACAAAATTAACGAGTAAACGCTCTTTTTATGTACAATTAAAGCTGTAGTGAAATGTGTATTACATCTATTTCCAAAAAAAAAAAAAAAAAAAAAATGGGGATCAACTATTGAGTTAAATAACTGTGAGCGAATTAGCATTACTGTCAATCCGGGTTTTACCAGCCAAATTTACTAGTATAAGCTCTGCTCGACAACATCCCAAGAGCAAAGGAATACGAGGAAATATACCACAAAAGAAGAGCGTAAGCTATTATTTCTTGAGTGAGTTACTTTATAAAAAGGACACCATTTAATAATCAAAAAAATAGTAGATAACGACATTCACTTGATACATTTTATTATATTTTGAATAATGTAAATTTGATGGAGTTATTTAATAAAACGAAAGCAAAAATATATTCTATCAACTACCACTGGCAATTATACTTTATTTATCTGCATGTTTGACTATAAACATGGTATAAAGCCAACCGATTGGTTATATACCATTTTCTATTTATAAAGGGTTTTTTGCATTCTTTCATAATTTCGGGCGTATTTTATACAGTGAATTTGAAGAATTTTTACTTAATGCTTAGTAAAATTTTTATTATACTCTTAGGTGATGATAATAGGCAGAAAATTCTTTGTAAATCATGCAAACGTTTTTTTTTTTTTGTCTACACATTCGTATATATGTCTTTCTTTTCAAGTTCTTGTCAAACTGTTTACATTTTCAAACCTTCAGCGTCAGATATGGGTAAAGTGCCATTTTTTTCAATCATAATGTTTTCTCTTTACTTAAAAAACGTTGCAATTAATTTTTACATGACTACAGAATACTCACAGCAATAACTGTTACACAGTAAAGGGGTAAACAGTGACTTTTAGATTGATAGATTGATACTTTGTAAGTGTTTCATATTCCAAGTATCACCTGCTTTATATAAGATTAGTTGACATGAAAAGAAATTTTAAAAGAGCAAGAATTATTATAAAGCAAGAAAAATTACCATACGACAATTCTAACAATCTGGCAATTAATGATTTTAGCACTTTACACGCTGTAAAAAAGGAAATAAATGCAGATATAAAGGCCAATCTCGATATTCTAAATCAAACGCGGGTGAGACCAAAGAGAAAAGCTACAACACAAACTCAATATAATGATTACAATTACAAATACAAGGGTGATAGTAATTATAAAGACGACGATGAAGGTGAAATTGAAGATGAAGATGAAATTGAAGATGAGGATGAAGAAGAAGATGAAGATGAATATCAAGAAGAAGAAGAAGAAGAAGAAGAAGAAGAAGAAGAAGAGATTGAAGATGAAGAAAATGAAGGAGATGGAGAAGATGAAGAAAATGAAGGAGATGAAGAAGATAGTAATGATAATGAGTTTTCAGATATTGATAAAGAGATTGCTATAAAATCCGAAGCTCTGAACGCTACTTCATTAAATGGTATGTTTATAAACTTATTATTGACAGAGTTTTAGCGTAGAATTAACCTCTTTGAAAATAAATCAAGCTGAATCGAATAGTCAGTACCACTATCATTGTGCTAAATGCGATTTGCAAAAATCAACGCATTTACCCTTCATGTCTCATCTTAAATCAGCACATAAAATGAATTTTAGATTGAAAAGTATTAAACATTGGAACTTGGAGCCAGACGTCAATGACCCAAAAAACTACTGCAGAGCATGCGAGAAATCTTATACTATACGAATTAATTATCGAATGCATTTAAAAAATATCCATTGCATAGATTTTACACCTATGGAATTTAATAGTCTACCTAATCCTGATGATCCAAATTTTCATTGCCATCCATGCAACAAACCTTGCCATACCAAAGTCTATTATCGTATTCATTTAGTGAAAGTTCACAAAATGAAATTAAAGCTATTGCACTCAAAGATCATACACCCTGATATTTTGCCTGATTGGGATGATCCTTCTCTTTATTGTCCAGCTTGCGAATATAGTTACCCATCAAAATCAAAATTCCATACTCATTGTAACAAAGTTCATCATATGCTTGCACCACCAAAAAATCCAACAAGTGAATGTCCTGATCCTGAGGATCCAACCTTTCATTGCAAGGTGTGTAATATTACTAAGCATGACAGAAGAAGTTATCGATACCATTGTCGTAATGCACATAAGATGGTACTTCGCTCAGTAAATCATGGCCCGAATGCAAGGCTTGATTTACTTCCAGATGCCTCGGATTTGAACAATTATTGCAGGACGTGCGACAAAAGTTATTACAGCATCCCTTCATATCGAAATCATTTACACAATGTACACAAAATGATTCATATACCAGTAGCAAGATTTAAAAACGTCAAACCGGATATTGACGATCCTAATTTCTATTGTCGTGCTTGCGAAAAGTATTTTGCAAAGAAATGGGGTTATCAAATTCATTTGCTTTTGATTCACCAGATTGAAACACCTGCTGTAAGACCAAGAAGTCCTAAAATACCTGGCTTGACACCTGATATCAATGATCCTAACTCTTATTGCTGCGTCTGCGAACGAGGATATCCCACCAACGCTTCCTACCGTTCGCATCTTCGGACTGTGCATAAAATGGTAATAAATCCTGTGTCTCTGAGACAAAGCCGGCATGATGCAAATTTCCAGCCAGATCCCAATGATCCCAACTTTTATTGCCGTGCATGTAAAACAACCAAGAACTCACGAAGTACACATCGTGCTCATTGTAGAGATGTGCATGGCATGACATTAAAGCCTTATATAAAACCTTTTGTCAACCCTGATGCAGTTATTGATATCCAAAGCCCTGATTTTTATTGTGCAAAATGTGAAAAACATTCGACTCGCAAGTGTCATTTCAGAACACATTTGCAAAAAAGGCATAACATTATAGTTCCTCTAGATGTTAGGCCATATTATACCAAAAAAAAAGACAATTCTTCTTTAGAATCGTCTTTCCAAAAGAAAGAGAAGAAGGCATAATTGCTTTTTATTTATATTTTATATATTCATGTTTAATTCTTTAATAATTTTCAACAATACTAGGTTCTATATTGAAAATATTATATAAATAAAGATATGAGATTTTACGGAGTTGCTATTCAAATACTATATTTTCATGCAGTGAAATTTTATGGTCAAATCTTTAAAAAGTTTATACTTGCTTATGGCACGCCACAAATACAAATACTATACAATTCTATAATTTTTTTCACGTTGAGGAAGGTATCAGGTGTACATATATATATATATATATATATATATGAGGATATACATGAAAAATGGTTTGTTTCTCGATTATGAAATCACCACAAGAGATCATAGTAAAGCAAGCTTATTCGTTCAAAAGTAGTGTGGAGTGAGTGAGTGAGTGAGTGTGTGAGGGGTGCTAATTGAATTATAAAGGTTTTCTTCCTCTTGTACCCAATTTTTTAATAATAAAAAAATATATCAATTTATAAACACATTTTAAATGTCTTGCAAACCTTTGTTTTGCCAATGAACTTTTATCGCACTATGCATCATAGGATTTAAGGTTTCAAATGCCAATTAATGCGTCCGAATTGACAATTGATCTATTATAAGGTTTGCATGTTACACGATGAACCAACTGCTCGACCAAATCCACACAACACAATATAAAAATAAAAATAAGAATAAAAAAACTAATACCATATAATAATATATCTTTAGTAGGTTATACTTTTGTTTTGGAATAAAAGAACCTTACTAAAATTCTTTGACAATGCTTTTGAGGAAGCATGAAATTGGAACTATCAAATGCAAAAGAGTATTAATACATATCAATGTGCAAAAAAAAAAAAAAAAAAAAAAAAAAAAAAAAAAAAGAAGAAAAAAAGAAGAAAACATTATATTTTTAGCATCACATGTATCAGATTTATTATAAAATAAAAACTTTATCTACTTGGCCGAAACAAAATGCATAATAATTATGGGCAAAATAAAGAATTGAAGTTATCCCAAAATCAATTTGGCATAAATATTTAAATACCATAAGCGGTCTTGGCAGTAGCGAATGAAGTATTGATTTGAGCAACCAAAGCATTGGCAGCAGCCAAATGGCTAGCAGGGGTCTTGGCAACGAGACAAGTATCCAAGGCCTTGGTTTGAGTATCCAAGTTCTTGATGTCAGTCTTGACAAGAGCAGTGGCCAAGAGAATAGCATCGAATTGAGGCTTCTTGGTAACAATGGATGTCAAAGCAGCGGAAACTTGAGGAACAAGAGTGTTGACAGTGGCAATAACAGCATCAGCTTCCTCAGCAGTAACAGTACCTGAGACTGCGCAACAATCAGTACCAGCCTTCTTGAGACGAGTTTCGAGGACTTGTTCCTTGGAATGGATGGCAAAAGCACCACCATAACCACTAGAGCTAGTGAAAACATCGACCTATAATTGTAGAGCTCCAAATAAATAAAAAAGGTCCTTTTAAGTAAATGATTTTGTACTTACATCAGCCTTGACTACAGCAAGTTGATCAGCGACAGATTTGATATCATCAATACAGAGTTGAACAGGAGCAGAAACAGCTCTTTTGTCGAGAGCAGCAGCATTGGCAGAGAGAGCAAAGGCAGCAGCAATGATTAAAGTAGAGAAAGCACGCATTTTGAAGTTAATTGGATTGATTGTTTGATGATCTTGTAAAATCAAAGGTAATTTACATGGTATTTATATGAAATTTGTTTCTAATTCTGTCAGACATAAAGTAGAAAGAAAAGCGCGCAGCCAATCTTTGTGCACACTTTTGTAATTATTAAATGCATAAAAATGTTACTATCAAAGGGAGTTTTTTTTTTCAAAATAGTACATGTGGAATTCACGCATGTCAAAGTTTGAATTCTCTCGTATTCATATGATCAGTTTCAATCACACAAAAAAAAAGCCTTTTATTATAGGTATAATCCAGTAGAATGGTTCATTTGCTACATTAAAAAAATAATGTTTGTCCTTGCAATTTGTAATACAACTACAATTGTCTCTAAAATGAGGCTGTT
This sequence comes from Mucor plumbeus, assembly GCA_016758945.1. Classification (NCBI taxonomy): domain Eukaryota; kingdom Fungi; phylum Mucoromycota; class Mucoromycetes; order Mucorales; family Mucoraceae; genus Mucor; species Mucor plumbeus. Next base: position 23,023 of record JAEPRC010000478.1, read on the forward strand.
TTTTGTATACAACAATGAAATAATGAAGGTATGACCTGTTTCAGAAGAATTACAATATAAACAGTTATATTTAATTTCTCAAGTACAAAAATGTATATCCTTTCAAATGTGCAACGATCGACGTTTTTATAACATTGCTAATACTATACGCAGGATTAATTTTTATGATTGATAACATTGGTGTTATATTTACTATTAATCTTGTCCGAACACATTGATTATTTGTACAAAGAAAAGTAGCAATTCACAATTATTCGAGAGAAATATCATTGTATAAAGGAGTATTAACAAGCTCAAATAAACTCCTAAAAGAGTAATGTGTATCAACTGAGCCTCATCATATTGCGATGGCCATACGAATCCCACATTTCTTTCAAACTAGTTAGTTATGCACTTGAAAACAAAAAAAAAAAGCAGAATAGAAATCTTGGAATAAAAGTATCAAATGTATGAAACACCCACGCATACACAAACTTACAGCGCGCACTTTCTACAAAATAATGATGGTATGTTTCGCTTTTCTATTATTTGCAAAACTTAAATTTCTAATTATATTTTCAGGTACCACTTTGCGGTCAGATAATTTGCAGGAATAGTGCAACCATTGACACATTGAAATAGGCATTTTGATACATATTCAATGGGGTCCTATAATAAATAAAAGTACAATATTACTTTTAAAGCAATATCAATAAATAGGGGAATATCTTTTATTGGCCCCCAAATAGTTGTTATGTTGCACTGGCCATTGATAATATTCTCAGTGGTACAAAACATATACCTTTTGCTTGTTTCTTTGTAACTTTAATTATGGTAATAGTATAATATTTGGCTATGTCCAAATGTATGCATACTATGTATATATAACTTTATAGTAACATTGCAATAATCATTTAACATTTCATTTTCTCAAAATAACGTCGTACCTGAGAAATTTATCTATATTTTCTGGAGAGAAAAAAATTCGCACACCTGTCTCTATTTCAAAAAAGTTTTTTATTTATTTTATTTTTTTCAGACAAGTTAGAGTATTTAAATAGAAATTAACGTTTTAAATATAATTCTAGTCGAATTAACTCTACAGATATTATTCTTACACATTGATATATTGGTTAAAAATAGCACATAACAACTAAATGTATTTCATAGTCTTCTATGCAAAGCGAATTTTAAGCTATGACATAATCGTGGTACATCATTCGTTCAAGCATATTTATTCAGGACACTCCTCTATTCACATTACAAATCGAATATATACATTTAGCATACTTAATTTAAATTCTTATAATATAAATTACGCATAGACATTCATACATTATTTGAGAATATATATTGAAAGTTCAAGTGATAAATCAAACCATGTTAATTGGGTATAATTTTTCTTTTTTCCAAATTGGATAAATCCAAATTGTCATAATTTATTACATTGAAAACGGAAATCAATTGAGTACAAATTATACTAATTTGTACTTTTGTATCATATATACAAAGTGTAGTGATGCTTGATCGGATCGGTGTGCTTCACCATGCCAAGTACCTAGCTCACCTAAGAAAGATCTCGACTATTAATAAGCATGACTCTAAAAAGTCATCTGAATGATCGAAATTGACGTGAACTACACATGAGGCCCCCAAATTTTATTTTAAAGCAAATGTATGAATTGTGCTACCGATCAAAGTGCATCTACATAAATTTTTCTCGTTTGACAGAAATTCTCAATACAATGTTGTTCTCAATAGACTTTTCAGTACATACTTATATCATGCGCTTAAAAAATACATACTCGTTTTTATAACACCTCATGAGTGATAAGTTTTGATATAAATACATTGATTGAAATTTCTTATTTTTTTTTAAAAATCTCATCAAACAATCAATCCAATTAACTTCAAAATGCGTGCTTTCTCTACTTTAATCATTGCTGCTGCCTTTGCTCTCTCTGCCAATGCTGCTGCTCTCGACAAAAGAGCTGTTTCTGCTCCTGTTCAACTCTGTATTGATGATATCAAATCTGTCGCTGATCAACTTGCTGTAGTCAAGGCTGATGTAAGTACAAAATCATTTACTTAAAAGGACCTTTTTTATTTATTTGGAGCTCTACAATTATAGGTCGATGTTTTCACTAGCTCTAGTGGTTATGGTGGTGCTTTTGCCATCCATTCCAAGGAACAAGTCCTCGAAACTCGTCTCAAGAAGGCTGGTACTGATTGTTGCGCAGTCTCAGGTACTGTTACTGCTGAGGAAGCTGATGCTGTTATTGCCACTGTCAACACTCTTGTTCCTCAAGTTTCCGCTGCTTTGACATCCATTGTTACCAAGAAGCCTCAATTCGATGCTATTCTCTTGGCCACTGCTCTTGTCAAGACTGACATCAAGAACTTGGATACTCAAACCAAGGCCTTGGATACTTGTCTCGTTGCCAAGACCCCTGCTAGCCATTTGGCTGCTGCCAATGCTTTGGTTGCTCAAATCAATACTTCATTCGCTACTGCCAAGACCGCTTATGGTATCTAAATACTAAAACCAAATTGATTTTGGAACATGCCAGTGCTTTGATTTAGTTATAGCATTCATGCACTTTGCTTGTAGCAATACTTGAATACTTATATTATAATAAATACTGAATTAATGCCATATTTAAAAAATATTCTTTATACTACACATTTTTTTATTTAAATTAGTTTGTTTAATTACAGCTGTACCTTTAATAAGTTATATCCAAAGTATCAAATTAAACAAATGACAGACATTTGTTGCAACGATAGAGCTCGATAAGCGATAAATCTGCCGAAAAAGTTGGTTTTTCAAAGTTGATAAATTTCAACCACGGAGTGTTCCACTTTTTCTATAATCAACCTCATATTAAAAAAACTTTAGTATATACGCAAGAATTATAACCTGGCCACATTATGGTATCTTATGAAAGTCAAAAACATGTAGAATATAATACTTATTTCCTTAAAATCAGGGTCTTATTTTTCATCCCTACCCAACTATAACTTATCTTTTTACTAAACAGCACCAAAAAAAAAAAAAATTATATTTTAATGTATCTGAGGTGTTCAATATTTCATTTTAAAAAAGATTCTAAAATACCCTATTTTCTGTAGTTGGTATAATGTTTTTTAGTTTAAAGCTTCAGGTCTTATGTGTATTTCACTATAAAAGTTAAAATTTTGAGCTTTCATATCTTGTCAGAAAATTAGACTATAATAACATTTTTATAAAATAGAAATTACTTCTTTTGTAGCGCTTTTAAAGTATTAGAGCATACAAAACTTTTGGTCACTTTTTTTTGTTTTCATTTGTTTTCATTTTTCATAGCGTATTTTAGAATATACGTTAAATGGAGTTGTACTTATTTTTTATTCATGTTATAGATCTCGTTGAGCTCTGTTGTCAGATGCATTTTTACTCTTTTCAAAATATTTCTTTTTCGTAGAGACATCCTCAAAAATACGTAAAAAGCAAAATATTCTTAGTTTGCTCCAAAAAAAAAAAGACCAGTAATATAACTTAATCCCAAACTTTGAATTTGGAAAAAAAAAACTTGACAAAAATCTCATTTCCTTCACAAAAAATGTAACTAAAAAGCTCATCAATAGCTATATCGATAAATAGTTTTGTAGTGCATTTTACCTAACATTTTATTTTTAAATATAATATTTATAGAAAGTGGTAACTAACTTCAAAAAACTTCCAAAAAAATTCAATTGCATTTTAAGCATTACTCCGAATTGTGCTTAAATAAATGCAAAAATTAAAACTTTACAAAAAATATTTCATACGCAAGTTCATAGTTGCAATTCGCAATTCATTAGACACTTCTACTTTTTGAGTAATTTTTTGGTCAATTTATCAAATCAATTTTGGAGCTCAGTTATCACAAGCTTCAAGCTGTGATGTGACCTAATACTTTAATTAACTCGACAATAAATCGACATTTTTTGCTAAATCAAAAAATTTAGAGAAGCCTTCAATAAAATCTATCTAGTGATTACAAAAAATTAGTCCAATCAATTTAGGTACTCAATTTTTTAATCAATTTTAGGTCAGTTTTGGTCAATGCTGAACCAACGCATCTATATTCTGGTATCGACTTTTTTATTTTCTAATAGATAGTAATATCCTATAGAGTAATGGTAAAATTTTGTTGAAAAATTGCCATAGTTTCACTCAATATTGGGCAAAAAAATTCGAAACCCATCTAAAAACCGTGTAAAACTTACTGTTTGCAACCATGAAAAACCGAAAACAAGAGCCTTCAATGAGTCAAACATTTCGTGCATTTATGCAAACCTTGCCTCGTTTTTTCATATAAATGATACAATGATAATATCTACTATATAAGGATATTATCTACCTTTGTTATTAATTTAGAATTGCAGATCGCTACAAACCCCTACTTCAATGAAATTTGATCTAAATGTTTTTCAATTTTACATAAGAGTATATATATATTTCGTACAAAATGAGTGGTTAAATGCAGGCCATCCTACAAAGAATCCAAGTAAATATCAATATATAGTTACCGGCCTGCTTTTCTATTCAAAACCATATGTTTATTTTAACAAACAATTGAAAAATTTATGTTACAATGTTCCACTCACCACTCACTGAATTCGTAACCAACAAAAATTCAAAAAAAAAAATGAGAAACCCATTTTTAATATAAAAAAACAATATATGAATATTCACCTTTCTATATATACACTGTTTATATCTTCATTACATGCGTGGTTTTCTTTCTAAAATTTTTTAATTTTTGCCAAGAAATGACTAAAACGCGTAGAAAAACAGAAACAAGGAATAGCTTCTGTATACTGTATAACGTACAAATTGCTAGATAATATTTTTAGGTATACTAATCAGATACTTACCCACATGCTTTACTCTACAAAAACTTAAGTTTTTTGCTGAGTGATCTATAAGAATTACAACATTACAAAATCAGAAAATCTTTGACAGATCTAAGAAGTTCCATTGTTCCGCAACTGGTTCCTGTCTATCAGGAACTAACAATGAAGGATAGCTCATAGCAATATTATCGCTGAAACATACCATATTACATCTCTACACATTCATATTATTATTTCTAATGGGTTCCTCTCCATTAGATCTTATCACATATATCCAACAACTATATCAACTATAAACCCCTATTCAGTCCATTTTAATAAACGGTATCTTTTACGTTGAATTTATTTCATACAAGCCTTAATAAATCACTAAAAAATCAATGTATAATTACAGAAAATAAGAAAGTATTCATTTGAATGCTTTTTTAATCGATACACCCATAACTTTGTATACCTCTTAGATAGAGCAACTAACATTATATGCTAAGTGAGTATTAAGAGTTGGGTGTATCAGTTTAATATTTATGAGCTTGCTTTTTAATATAAAACTATGGTTTTTGTCAGGGAATAACTAAAAAAGTACGCAAAAAAAAAAACCAGAAACGGCACATAATTTTCTCAACTAGTAAAACAATTGTTAACTCTTATTGTACTGTATATTATATATAAATACCAATTAAAGCTTTTTATGCTATTGTACTTGAATGAGTAAATTATACTTACATAGGCTTATTTTTGTTTTTATGAAATATAGTTTTGTAAAAAGCTAAGGATAGTGTCGGCATAAAATTGTTTTAATCAATATAAACACAATCGTTTTGAATTCTTATAGAAAATCTGTATCCATACATAAATCTTATGTTGTAAAACTAGAATACACAGCATACATAAACAAGTATTTACCAGTGTATTGCTTTGCCCGAAGCTCAATCTTTTTGTCAAAAACGATCAAAAAAGGCGTAAAACTTATCTACTTGTAAATTAATGAAATAGAAAAAACTGCAATTGTTGATAACCCTATCGCAAAACCTGAATTAGTACAGTAGTTGCGATATATAAGACTGACTTTTTGAAACGAGGTTTCAGCCTTATTGAGCACGTAGCCTTATAAAACGCAGTGATAGTGATATAAAAAAGCAGTCAAATACATGTGTTGAGGCTATTTTTTTCTTCAGCCAACTATAATTTGCAGGAGAGAAAATAACTAGAAATTCTGCAAACTAAACAAGAGACAAACTTTAATTGATGAAACCCGAATTCTGTGTCTTTAGTTTAAAACGCAAATGTTCGTACAGCAGAAGAACTAGCCACATTATTCTAAAAATGTAAATTTTATAAACTTTTATACTACAATTCTAATGATAATGCTCACATTAAAATAATAAATTGTATGCAGACGACATGCAATGGACGGGGTATTGTAAATTGTCAGTAATAGAGAAGCCTTTGTTGCTACGATATACCGAGATTAAGTCTTTGCCATTGAATTTTTTCCTTTACGGAATATTTTTTAATAACAAAAAAAAAAGTTTTATATATACTTTTTTTTTTATTGTAGAAGCTAAACAGCAACACTCCATAGTCTTTAGTTGATTTTCTTTCTAATTAATCTAAAAAATAATATATTTATCTTATAAATTTTATTTAGCTTGGTGAAAGTTAAGCTCTAGTATTTGTAGAAATTTATCAACTTGCTTTATATACTTAGAAAAAATTACACTTTATATGCTAAAATGGATTTTGTATTTTTTTATAAATACTCCCTTGAGCAAAATTTGAATTTTTACAAAATTGAATTTACATAACATTCAAGCTTCAATGTCAAAAGCTTGTTCTCTTTTCTATAATTAACCTTATACTAACCACTTTTTATATATTATACCTAAACGCTGTCAAATAGATATGAGTTAGTTATGTTATGCTACTTGTCTTTAGATTTATTTTATGTCGCACGAAATCTTCAAAAGTACTTAAAATTCACTTCTTTTCTCTTAAAAACCGAGTCTCACTTTTTATCCTTGATTTACTTTTTTTTCCCACAAAATAACACCAAGAAAAAATTATATACTAATGTACCTGAGATATCCAAATTTAATTCAAAAACAAGTATCCAAAAATATCTTATTTTTTGCAGTTGGTATAATTTTTTCATTGCTAATGTTTCAGATTTTAAATGTATTTTACTAGTAAAAGTTGAAAATTTTGAGCCCTCATATCTCCACGAAAAATTAAGCTATGCTAGTACTTTTTGAATGTAAAAATTGCTTGTTTTAAGGTTCTTTATAAGATAATTAAGTATGAAAAAATTTTGAGCACTTTTTTCTTTTTTCCGTTTTTTGACATGTTTTGTGGTAGATTTTAAAATTTTGATCAAGTTAAATGGCAGTTGGTTTTGTTTACACTATGAAGCTTAATGAGCTCTATTATCTTCATTTTAGTTTTTTTAAAAATATTATTTTTTCGTCGAGATATTCTCAAAATGCTAAAAAAAAGAACACCCTTGATTTAGCCTCCAAAAAAGACAAGCATACCCTCATTTCAAATTTTGGATTTGAAAAAAATTGACAAACATCCTGTTTTCTCTACAAAAAATGTAGCTTGAAGGTTCGTCAATAGCTAGACCAAAAGGTAATTTTGATGCGCATGCTACCAATTGTTTAAATTTGAAACATGCTTATAAAACGTGGCTTGTATTTTTAAAAAACCTTAAAAATCTCAATTGTATTTTCCGCAAAATTTAATGTAAAACATTTTCCCAGATTTTATTTAGCCAAATGCAAGATTTTAAGCTGTACAAAAACCGTTTAATACGCTATTGTCCTATTGAACAATTTTGTTTTTTGGACTATTTTTGAGTCAGTTTGTCAAACCAATTTTGGGACTCAGTCAATATAGGTTTTAGGCTGTCATGTGAGCTATGATCTTGGTTATCTCGACGAAAAAGCAATATTTGTTGATGAAACAAAAACTGCAGAGTAGCTCCCAATAGGACCTACTTTATGATAGCAAAAAATTAACCACTATGGGAAAAAACGAGAAAATGGCAATTTTAAAATTTGCAGTTATTTGTTTTTTTACATAGAATTGTTATAAAGTTATATCTTTCCAATAGTATCTTCACGTAAAACAGTTTCTGCAGCGATTTTTATAGTCGTTTTTTCAGAAAAGTTGTAGTTTATATCTCATTTTACACCTTTTTTTCTCGTTGTATATGGTTAAATGTTCCTCAATCTACGCATATTTTTCTTTTAAAACTCTAAAAGAAATGCAGATAATATAATATATCTAACGATTCAAAATAAGCACAAAATAGAATAAAAAAGTCAGAAGAGTATTCAAAAATTAATTTAATTTGGTAAATTTATATAAATAGAATAAATTTTAACATTAAATACAGCTGAAATTTATAATGTGTGAGAATTCACCAAAACAAAAAGAGCCAACAGATTATTTGTTAAAACATTATCAGCATTGTAATTACCTGTTGCTCCTCAGCACAAAAAGAATTTTGTTATTTTATTTGCAAGAAAAAACAATGCTAGGAAATTTGAAATTATACCTCACCATCACGGCAAAAAAAAAAGATTATGAGAATTAATAAAATTTGTCGGTTTTTTGCCTATTATTTATGTTAAATATCAACTCAATTCAATCTTGAATCTGACATCCAAATGGAATTGAAATAGTATAAATACTTTTAGAAACAAGAACCTGATGGCTCCTGGCTTCCTTTTTAACTTAATAATAAAGACCCTACTACATTCTCCGCCCAATAAACACTTGTAGTCTTCTTTGTTTTATTGTATTGGAAATAATCATTATTTACTTATAGCTCTCAAAATTTACCGCTATAATGTAACATATTGCTAGGCATATAAAACGAGCCCAGCCAGCTTTACGTTACCGAGCTTTTTTCGAGGTTCGTTGAAATTAAACGAGCTTAAAAAAAAAGCTCAAATGTGGCAGAAGGCAGAAGTGCTTTATTTTGTCTGTCAAGCGACAAATGACTAAAGTAAGGCAAACTTATAATGTTTACTAATATTATATCATTTGCTAGTTGTCATAAAATGTAAATAACACAAAGCTCGTATCTTTCATACGAGCTTTCTGAAAAGTAGTCAAAAGCTCGTCTTCCTCAAAGGAGCTTTTTTGAAAACTCAGCTCGAGCTCGTCTAAAACTCGGCTCGTCTTTAATAATGGTTACATATTGCATGATTAAAATGGTATAAAATACAAATAAGGAGATGCTTAAAGGATTTTTTCTCCTTAAATTTAATAAATGTAATTCCTTGTTCCTCATAAATGTACAAAAAGGTCTTGTAAATTTAATTGAAGTATTTGAATTGAGAAGCTATTTTACCACTTTTTTTCAATTTATATCGATGAGTAGTTGCTCCATTCGTAACTACCATACTTTCTGATTTAAAACATCCCCTATATATCACTGCATTGCAAGAAATAAAAATGTCGACAAAGTTTTTCCTAATTTTTATACTTCTCAGGCCCGGCGGTATTTTAAAATGAAAAATTTCTGATGATGAAAAATTGACAAAAAGGATCCTAAATTTTAAAAATGCAAAATTGACATCGAAAGTGTATAGTAACTTGGCTAGCTTTATTAATTAACCTCAACATGAAATTTAATTTTGCATCTAACTATATAGCTATTGAAGACGTTTAACACCAAAAAATTTCTAAAAAAAGCAAAAACATAAAAATCAGTTTTTAGCAATTTTAAAAATACTTTTATAGTACAACGTTAAAGTTAATGTTACAAACAAATAAAGCAAAAAAACACCTATTATTCAAGGCATTATTTGTCGCTCTAGCTCTATTTTTCACAGAATTATTAGCTTTTTTCAAAAAAGTCAAATTTTGGACGAGGGTATACAAGGGAAAATTCATAATTTTTTGAGATTGGGTTTATGGTAAAATATAATAAACCTAAGTGAAAGAATCATTTTTGGCTTATAAATTATTTGCTTAAAGGGTTGCTATCTCAAGTTATAGTCCATTGAAGTGGCGTTTTTGTACGTTTTTAATGGAGATAGCTTTATAAATAGTGTATGAGCTTGAATGGGAATTTTGCTAAATATATTTTTATTCTTTATGTATCTGTTTTGAAATATTACTCTTTGAGATTGCTTTAAAATTGCAGGAGTTATCAACTAAAAAGTAAATTTTGTGGTTATTTTCTCGGTATTTTAAGATACCGTGTGCATAAAACGGAGTTTAATAATTTTGGCCCCGTAATTTGAGCTCGATATGCTGTAAATCTACTCTTAGAAGCTATTTTTTTTGGCACGTTCTTTAGGGCAACGTTATAAAAAGTATTCTAACATACGCCACTAGAACCTCCTGTATGTTCTCAGAGTATATGGATGAGTTCATATGAAAGCATCTCAGATATTGACTGAAAATGATATATCAAAAGTTTATCCAGATACAGAAACTCAAGAATAATTATTAGAATCCAACATGAGATGACATTTAGTATCCCACACTAAATGTCATAATCTAACCACTAGGATTAATAACTCTCTTTAACAAACTCAACAACACTTGGCATTAATGAAACATAATCAATCGCACATCTTATTTGAATAGTACAATCACCTATTCCCCAACTCTATAAATTCCATCGTTATGATTTGTTCCCAAATCATATTAGATACCCCATCATTTACCATTTAGTTAGATGTATTAATAATCAATTAATCATTTAGAAAACATATAAATATGAAGCATCAATGAATTAATAAAATATATCTTTTAGCAGAGTATTTTCTTAAATAGTATCTTTTGATATAACAGAAAAGTCAATCAATGAAAAGTTAGAAAATAGCATTATTTTTCAAATATAAACTCCTTTTGCTTGGTTAATTGTAAGTTTCTTTAGTGTGAAGCATCATTACGTACGTCAAATATTTTGAAAGATATGGGTATTCAAAGTTTCCAAAATTTTGAAACTTCGAATTTGATGTGGCCACAAGCACATCAATGTTTTTAAAAAAACATTTATTTGAACTTTACTTAAATTTGATATTCAAATATCCCGCTATGCACTACTATGATTTCTCAGAGAATATACCTGCAAATCGAACCAAACAGAATACAAAAAAGGTGCTCATATTATTATGTATAGTATATATCACTAAAGCGACCAAATATTTCTGCTTATTGGGATAATAAATAGCACAGGCATGCTTATATATTGTCAGTGTAGAATTTCTTCTCAGCGGATATATGCCCATGTTTTTCTATTAAAACTTTTAGAGGAATGCAGTAAATATACATCTAAATTTGTGAAATAAGAAAAAAAAAATTTAAAAGAGTGTTCATAAGTTTAATTTAGTTTGGTAAATTTATATAAACTAAGATAAATTTAACACCGAACACAGTTAAAATTTACTACGTGAGAATTCACAAAACAAAAAGAGCCAACAGAGTAGCCGTTAACGTAACACCAGCATTGTAATTAACAGTTGTATTCAGTACAAAAAGAATTTTATTATTTTGTTTGAAAGAAAAAAGTAATAATGCGTGGGAAATTTGTAATTATACAATACTACAATTGATTGCACATATCTTGCTATTGTGCTTTGCATGTAAAAATTATTGCACGATAAATCTAAAGATTATAGATCAATCCTCTTATGACATACCAGTACATTGTATTTTTGATATACTGAAACGGTAAATTGCCTTTGTGTTTCCAAAAAAAGAAAAGTTAATGAAACTTGTCTAATAAAAAGAACGATAATACATACCAAGAAGAGAAAGTAAAATAAAAAAGAGTTAAAGCAGCAGAGTTAGTTTATGTTAAAAAAAATAGTTGATAAGTTTACCTTAAGTATTAAGCTCATC
>JAEPRC010000479.1:0-34712 GCA_016758945.1 Mucor plumbeus
AATAATATGCAGGTTTTTGGTTTCTCAGTGCTTTTATTTTGCACGCATTTGGTAGTGAAAACTATGCATTAATTGCACGCGCGTGAGGTTTTCAGGGAAATAATTGCACAGATTTCCTACATAGTGTTGGTTAATTAAAACCTTTTTTAGAGTGAAGTATCATTATGTACATCAAATATTGCAAAAGATATGCGTATTCAAATTTCTCATAATTTTGAAGCTTCAAATTTAATGTGGTCACAAGCACATCGATGCTCTTTAAAAAAGCATTTATTTGTAGTTTACTTAAATCTGACATTCAAATATTCCACTATACATTTATAATTCTAAGTTCTTCATTTTTTTTCTTTTCTGCATTTACAACGATTTGACATAATTTATCCCGTTGAAAGTGAGAAATGTTGCTCCAAGTTGGGAGAACAATCGACTTGCAATTCTGTGATTGTTCAAAGGATTGCAAAGCTCTATGGCATTTTTTATATAAAACCTTAAAGGCAGCATCAGTATTCGTTGATGGGTATAATTCAGATAATAAGTTGTCAGCGAATAATTGCTTAACAATGCTTGGTGGGTAATCATTTGGCTTTAGATTGGGCTCAACCCTTGTAGATTCCTCTGCGAATTTAACGGCATACGATGATTGTTTAAAGGGAAGAAAATAGAAGGAATGAATACATTGTGAATGGAAGGATATGGGTAACTAGCAGCTTTCAAGAACGATTAAACAGTTATACAGAAGCGTTGGAAAAAGAGGTAACGGTATTTAATGGGTGAGATCAAAATGGGTAGTAAGTAGTAAATAACTTTTTGTACATCCTTATAGAGAAAGGAGAGAAAAACTCAACAACAAGCTGTACAAGAAGCAGGTCTTCAACAGAACATCGAATCAGAGGAGATGTTGGTAAAATACAGGAGAAATAAGAGGTTTACTCAAAAACAGATTAAATGAATTAAAACATCTGACAAAATTATGCTCATTTGAAGAAAAGGAAATACCAAAAAAAAAAAAACATCTAACCGACAAGTTGGCTAATATAACCGATGTGAAAGCTTCTACAATCATCAATATTATTAACTTCATCAAACCATTCGTACCAGACAAGGAAAATTGCAACAATATTGCCTATCAGATTCCGTTCTTACGGCAAATTGAGTAATTCGATCAGCAGGCTATCCAAAAAGCTGCCAAGCTAACTCCGTTAGTCAGTCCTTGCAGTTCACACGCGTTACTAATAGATACCATTAGTTTGTATAGTATGTTTTGTTCTTCGTCAGCAAATATAATAATGGAAGTTTGCGATTATCATGTCAATGTTATCCAACCAGCGGCAACAGCTCTGGAAAACAAAGATGTTGGTTTTAGCAGTTTCTTCAATATCAAACGTCTAATCGTGGTATCATCTAGTCATAGTCTTGTATTTGCTAATCGTATGCACATACTTCCTGGGTTAAAAGCCGTACGACTTTATAGTGCTCGTAAATTGAATCAAGATTGGCCTAAACAGCGAAAAGCAAAACAAGATAAAACTGCCTCCTCTTCAACTTTTGCAAGTGCTCAAGACACAAAAGTCAAATTAGCAATATTAGCTGCAGAAAAGACAGCGCTAGAGAATCTTCTGAAGCAGCAACAAAAACAGCAGAAAGAGTTCCTCTTAAACAATAGTATTTGTCAGCTAAAAGAAGGATGGAAAATTGATATTGATAGAAGGCAAGGACGGTACCTGGAAGTAGAGGTCGCTAAACAAAAGAAACGGGGGCTGATTTTTGAAAAGCTAAAAACCAAAAGAAAACTAGCATCAGTAAAACAGAGAATCTATGAAGCAAGAGATTCATCTCCATCCTCGCCAGTGCCAGCAAGTAACAAGGTCTTTATTACGGATGATAAACCCTGTCATCATAAAGTTGAAAACTGTAAATTACATTCTGATCTTGACATATGTAACCTCACATTTAGTGGAACGGATAATGGTATTGTCATAGTTACAGAGACTGTTGCTTTCGACATACATAGATTCAAGTATCACCTTGAGTTGTACAACAGGTTTAATGTTTTAGAAGATCAAGGTAATTTATTATTTACAAGCTTGCACCATTAATGTTTTACGTTTGACTAATACTTGTACAGATTCCAATACCACAGAAGATTCTACTAGTGATGAGTCCGAGCCATCTCCGTTTCTTTCGTTGCCTGTATCAATGAAAATAAATTCAAAAGTCATCAACCAAGGCAGTGGATTAGCAAAGTATACGAGGTCTCTTAACAGAATTAAGAAGATAACAGATTCGGCTCGAAATGTGATGAAAGAGAGCGAGTTGACAGATTTTAGCTTGAATAATAGTGGCAATACTGCAGACTTAGACAAAGCATTTGAACGGCATTCTTACTCACGGAATACCATTAGCAACCTTTATTTTCTAATGCCAATTAAAAGCGACGAAGACGATTAGATTTGTCCAAGAGTAAATACTATCACAAGTTGGCAGTTCAAGAAAGTGCGTTTATATAATCCAAAGCTCCAACTATGTTCATTGGGGTCCGTGGTCATGGTATCCGTTCTATTATTGATGGCCATCAACGGTTTGGAGGACATTGGAAGGAGAAAACTCATGGAAGGTACACTTTCTCACTTATTACAAACGAACATAACAGTTCACAGACATGTCTGCTTTGCTTCAAAAAAAAAATCAGCTCATCCACAAGTTGCTTGCAACAAAGTTATCAAAATTAATAATGGATCCTTTATTTGTCTCAATGATAAGTGTCATAGCAAGTATGTTGTGATGAGTAGAGAAAAGTTGTATGCTTTGGCAATAGACCTGGCTGGTATAGACCAGCTCTTATTCGGTGTCACTTCTCCCTGCTTCGATTACCAACCAACAAAAGAAAAAGAATTGCAATTCAATAAATTAGCCCTAACATTTTGCACAAAAATTGACTGTAGGCTCGCTCTCGTTGATAGTAAGACTCTTTGAGGTAAGTTTATTATTTTCACGGAATTTAACTCAATGCTAAAGAAACGTCGACTCTTCCAATTTCCCAAAATCAATTTTATTTTTGGTAAATACAGCATTGTATGTATCTGCATCATAACTTTTTGAGTAATTAAAACGTCCGTTTCCTTTTTTGGATTTGTAGCTTGCTATACCGTTGCAGCTTGACTAATGTGTAAGATAAAACTACTATTTATGGGTTAAACAAATTAATCAAACTGTCCAGCTAATTTTTCGAAAATTGAAGCAGAGATAATAAGGTTTTGATTATTATTACGACATCTTTTGACAGTTACAGAACTCCGTTTACATGAAAACATTCAGGTCCCAAAATAACCCGAAACTTTGTAACGTTTAGACGGCATAAATAAATGGAAGAATAAGGACAAAAAAATTATTTTATTACAAAAGGAAAAGGTAACGGGATTTTAGTTTGAAAGTTATGCGGCAGTTGTGATTCCAATGGATTGTCTTCTAAGCTTCATATTGGGAACAGTAGGTTCCCATAATTCAGGCAAGACTTTAGGTAAATCATGAATGCTATCAATTTGATAATCACCATGGTTCGATTTTGATGCATCATCTGCGAGATGGACAGTAGTCCAGCCCAATTTCTGTTTAGAGAATATCAATTTTTTTTTCCTATTGACTTTTTGAAACAAAAGACTAAAATTACCTGAGCAGCATCAATATTTTGAGCAGAATCATCTACAAAGTAGCATTGCTTTGGATCAACAGCACCAGCATCTTTCATAGCTCTTAAAAATGAAGCAGTTTCTGTAAAATCCTTATTAATATCGTGATGATAAGCTTAAATAAGTTCCTAGCATACCTGGCTTGCAGTTAAATCCAGGTTCTAAATAATTGGTATATGTTAAGCCTAAACAATATCAAAATGTTAATAAGCTTTAAGGTTTCACAATAAAAAGGGGTTAGTTTTACCATCAAATTCATTTTCAACACCTAATAATCTCAAACATCGGACAGCATGCTATAATAGTAATAATTGGTTAGCCACTGATATCATAAAATGAATAGTTATTTCTATTTACAGGTCTATAAGCGTTTGTGAATACCCATTTTTTACAATTGAGTCCATCGAGTATTTTGATCAATTCTTCGTCCCTTGTAATCAAACCATCCAATGGCAAAGCTTGATCAACCTTGAGATCTTTAAAGATAATACATCAATTTACACATCCATAAATTTGATAGTTTGTAGATGAAACCTACCATAGTCAAGAGGATCTACAGCATAGTGTTTTTGAAGACCTCTCAAAGATAAACCATATGTCTTTTGATAATGTTGTTGCAATGAGACAACTAAACAATGAGATTATCAGTACATTTTCTAGTGGCTCTCAATGATTGATCACGCATACCTTCATCAATAGGAATCCCAATTTCATTTACGAAATATTCTTGAATCCTAAATTTAAAATGAGTAACCATGGCAACCAAATTTTGACATTTTATACCAACTTTTGTCTCATCAAGGATAGAACATTGAGATCTTTACTCTACAATCAGGAAATAGGGATATGTCAGTATATGGTATTCTCTTTGTAACACAATTAAATATTTACATAAAGGCAGTTATCGCAATCAAAAAAAAAGATGGACTTCAAAGTCATTTTTATAGAAAAAAGTGTATAATTAAATAGTTAAAGGGTTCTTTCTGATTGAAAAATATCCTTTTTTATATGTTTTTTTGTATCAGCTGAAACTGAAATTGGTTTTCTTTTTTCCATATTTACAATTTTCTGTAAATTTCTACATTTTTATGATAAATTAACCCAAAATTTCAAAAAAAATAAAAGGCTATATTACAAATGATTATTTTCAATTTTAAGCTTTTTTTTTTCTCAGACAAAATTGCACTTGTTCTTTGTATAGAAAGTGCTCAATTCTTAAAAAACACTTGATTTGGATTACAAATACATTAGCTGCGGTCAAATCACAGTCGTTTGTTAGAGTATATGCCCCATTTTATAGTGACGTAGCAATCAACATTTGGGAGATACGATGTTTGTACACCCAAATTCGATTTCATCTTCCCCAGAATATAAATGATCATTTTTTCCAGGTTTTTCCCCCCGCTTGCCCTCTTTACACAAATAAATAAATAAAAATGTTCAGATTAGTTACCTCAAAGGCTCCTTTGAAAAATGTAAATTAGCCTAGATTATTTGATTGTATTAAAATAATATACTAATATAATGACATATAGATTGCCCTTCGCAACGCAGCTGTCAAGACTGTTCGTGCTCCTTTAGCTGCTCAATTTTCTCGTTTCTACAGTACCCCTGCTGGTTAGTAATCTATACATTTATATTATTTCATCAAAAATTAATTTTTCTTTTTTACATAGACACCGAGTATGATGTTGTTGTCATTGGTGGCGGCCCAGGTGGTTATCCTGCTGCTATTAAGGCTGCTCAACAAGGTTTAAAGGTTTGTTTTGATTTATAGTATATTATATTTTGCATATAAATTAATAAATCGACATGTAAAATATAGGTTGCCTGTATTGAAAAGCGTGGTGCTCTTGGTGGTACTTGTCTCAATGTTGGTTGTATTCCTTCAAAGGCTATGTTGAACAACTCTCATATCTATCATGAAACTAAGCATAGTTTAAAGAGTCGTGGTATTGAAGTCTCAAATGTTGAATTAAACTTGCCTCAAATGCACAAGGCTCGTGTCAAGGCCATCACTGGTTTGACTAAGGGTGTTGAATTCTTGTTCAAAAAGTATGGTGTTGATTACATTAAGGGTACTGGTACTTTCAAGACAGCTAACGAAGTCGCTGTTGCTGGTTTAGATGGCTCTGATTCCACCTTAAAGTCCAAGAACTTCATTATCGCTACTGGTTCCGAAGTTACTCCTATTCCCGGAATTGAGATTGATGAAAAGAAGATTGTTTCTTCTACTGGTGCTTTGGAATTACAACAAGTTCCCAAGAAGATGGTTGTCATCGGTGCTGGTGTTATTGGTCTTGAATTAGGTTCTGTCTGGTCTCGTCTTGGTGCTGAAGTTACCGTTGTCGAGTATTTAGATGCCATTGGAGCTGGTATGGACCCTGAACTTGCCAAGAACTTCCACAAGTTGTTGCAAAAGCAAGGTCTCAAGTTTAAGATGGCTACCAAGGTTAACGGTGCCAAGGTTGATGGTGATGTTGTTAAGGTTGAAGTTGAGGCTTCCAAGGGCGGTAATGCCGAAACTGTAAGTATAAAGGGATTTATGATATGGATTTAGTGCTGATAAATGTATTTTGATTAGCTCGAAGCTGATGCTGTTTTGGTTTCCATCGGTCGTCGTCCTTATACCGTCGGTCTCGGTTTAGAGAATGTCGGTGTTGAGGTTGATAACCGTGGCCGTGTTGTCATTGATTCTGAATTCAAGACTAACATCTCCAATATTCGTTGTATTGGTGATGCTACTTTCGGTCCCATGTTGGCTCATAAGGCCGAAGATGAGGGTTTCGCTGTTTCTGAAATGATCAGCACTGGTCATGGTCATGTTAACTACGATGCCATTCCTTCTGTCATTTATACTCACCCTGAAGTTGCTTGGGTTGGTAAGAACGAAACTCAATTGAAGGAAGAAGGTATTAAATTCAAGACTGGTTCTTTCCCCTTCGTTGCCAACTCTCGTGCTCGTACTAACGATGACTCTGATGGTTTGGTAAAGGTTATTGCTGATTCCGAGACTGATCGTATTTTGGGTGTTCACATCATCGGCCCTAATGCTGGTGAAATGATTGCTGAAGGTGTCCTTGCTGTTGAATATGGTGCTTCTGCCGAAGATGTTGGTCGTACCTGTCATGCCCATCCTGTAAGTATAAAAAAAAAACGTGGGAAATTTAAGAGTTTGAGGTACTAATTTGTGTGTTCATTTTTAGACTCTTTCCGAAGCTTTCCGTGAAGCCTGTTTGATCACCTCTTTTGGTCAAGCTATTAACTTTTAAATAGCTATATAATAATATATGTATACATTTTCTCTCTTTCTTTCTCCAATCTCCTTTGTGTTTTATTTCTACATGTAGCAGCGTCTATCCTTTTTTATGTCAAATCCATTTATACATTTAAAAAGAAAAACAATAAAAAAATAAAAATTATTAATTTAAATGCTCACCCATTTTTTGTTTCCGGATAAAATATGAAAACTGTTTCACAATATCCTCTGCTTTTTTACTTTTGTGCCGTGAGATTTTTTTGTTGTATAAATACAATCATAATATGAAAGGATTTGATAAGAGTTTAGAAAATAATTAAATTTGAAGATAATTCTTCGAGCCTTGGATACAAACTTCTTTTATAGCATAAATGGCTAAAAAAAACGCAACTTTACTTTTTGCGTGTTGGGCATTATTGATATTAGTTGTGTCTTTTGAGCAAGGTACTTTTTGACATTAACAAAAGTTTAAAAGGTTGCCATGCAAAAAAATTGAAAAATTATTGCAGCGTTTTTTGAAGCTCAGCATGTTGAAAAGCATTTGGAATACATTTACCTTTTTTGAGCAAAAAGTGCAACTTCAAATAGTCGTGGCCTATTCAATTTAAGCAATAGTCTTTTTCTGCTAACATGGCGAAATATTCTGCTTCTTGGCGTTTTAATGGTAGCTTTTATTTATTTGTAGCATACCTAAACAATGCTCGCTCCGATTTTGAAAAACAGTTTTTCTAAAAAAGTCAAAAATTTGTTGTTTGTTATCTTCATTAGTTTTGAAAACTATGAAAACTCAACATAACCTGAGTAAATATAGTATCAAAAGATTCCTTAAAACTCAATAACTATTTTAATACTAATTTTATTTTACTTGGAGCGATCTTGATATGCTTTTTCTGTAATTTCTCTATATTTTCGGGTTTTCAAGCGTGTGGCGAGTTTTGAAATTTTGCGTGGCTGGCCCTCTTTTTCTAAATGACAGCCGTATTAGAATATTGTTTTTCTTATTAAACGAGAGTATTCCATATATATCGCTTTCTACCATTGACATAATTCTACAAAAAAAAATTATTATATAGAAAAAAAAAGTATCTATAAGAGCACTCGTTACAAATTCATAGTGCATATTGCGCTTTTTTAAGAGAAAATTGAAGTTTGTTGTCGTAACCGTCTATAATAATGATTGCATCTTTATTGATATAATATTGGAGATATAATGATAAATAACTAAGCTATAAAGTTTATTCGTAGCAAAAAAATATCGAATATTATTATTACAAGTCAGTGATGAATTACTAGGAATGCACTTGCATGAATTTGAAAAACTGTAGTATGGACGGAAAGGATGCGTAATGTTGGTCAGACAGTCACGAGGGTAAGAATTTTTACTATCATTGTTAAATTACATAGCAAAAATGATTATCTTTCTCTTGATATATAAACTTTCAAGCCATTTCCTCTCCTTTAGTCAACAATCGCAATAATAACAAGAAGATATCAATAAGGATATTAATGTCACATTTGTATTGGAATCCCCCTCTTTTATCCTCACTTGTTGCAACTCATAATATGACCAACAATAAAAACCTTAAGAGAACACGTTCAACAGAGTCACTCGAAAAAGCATTGAAGCGATCAAGACCATTTTATACTGCTGATTCACCAGCGTAATGTCTGTTGATTTTTATGGTTTATAGAATAAACTAACTGTGATTTTAGATCTGTATCCAGTGAACCTATTTTTTCAACTATCAAAAACCCATTATCTCCACCACAATTAGCATCAACATCTACTACTGCAACAACAGCACACTTATACCCCACTATTGTATCACCACCATCACCAACATCTCTTAAATCTTTTTCTATATCCACCAAAACTGAGCGTAATAATATATCTCCACCTCCACCACCACCACCACCGCCATCACCACCACCACCAGCACCAGATTATAGCAATGTCAATGGCATGTTATATGATCTTCATGTACAACGATTTGGCGATCCTGAGATCCGAGAAAGTTGGTGGAAAGATCAAGATCAGGACATTGACATGGAAGAAATAAATGATGAATATTCATCAGCGAATTCTATTTTACGACAAGCTTTTCTTCAGCGTCGACGTGAATAATAATTACCTGTTTCAGCCTTTTGAAGATGAGTCAAACTGCTCCCTCTATCCTATACCTTTTTTAGTGGGGTTTTCTTTTTTACACACACACATAAGCTTTTTTTATCCTTAATCTGAAGTAATAGGTGTTTGACACGTGCTTTTTTGGACTTGTATAAATTAAAAATACCGCCTATTTACTACAAAAAAACCCTCTTTCTCTCTAAAAAAAATAAAAAATGGCAAACTTACAATATACAACGTTTGATAGTATTCAAGATCATGTTAGTCATGTTCGTCAAATATTTAACACCGGTAAACCTCGTGATGTTAAGTGGCGCAAGTTTCAATTACAACGTTTATACGATATGATTTCTCAAAACGAGGAAAAGTTGTTCGAGGCTATGAATAAAGATATGCATAAACCTCGTAATGAAGCCATGGGTGGTGACATTGCTCCTGTTCTTGATGAATGTCTTTATTTTTTGGATGTAAATTATTGTATAGAATCAATTAAATCATATTACTCAAGTTTGCTTTATTTAGAATTTGGATGAATTAATTAAGGATCAAAAAGTCAAACCTAGAGCAGGCATTAATACTATGGAAAAGGTTGTTATTCGTAAGGATCCTTTGGGTGTTGTTCTTATTTTGGGTAGTTGGAATTATCCTGTTCAGGTATGTTGTTATGATGTTAATGCAAGATAAAATAAACATTATATACTAATTCTTTTAATAGCTTCTTTTGGTACCTTTTGCTGGTGCCATTGCCGCTGGTAATTCTGTTATTCTCAAGGTAAAATTAAAGTGTAATGCCTGTAGATTATTGTTTTAATCCTTTGCTTATAGCTCTCTGAAGTTGCTTCTCATACCGCTGCTGTTATTACTGAGCTTTTCCCTAAATATATGGACACTAGTTGTTATCGTATTGTTAATGGTGGTGTTGAAGAAACTACTTTTTTGCTTAAAGAAAAGTTCAATCACATCTTTTACACTGGTAATGAGAATGTTGCCAAAGTTGTTATGACTGCAGCTGCCAAACATTTGACTCCCGTGACACTTGAGTTAGGCGGCAAATCGTAAGTTGGGCAATTATTTGTTAACATTAGATAATATCTAATCTTTTTTTTTCTTTATCTTTAGTCCTGCTGTCATTACCCCTGACGCTGATATTCAATTAACTGCCAATCGTATTGCATTTGGTAAATTTTATAACTCTGGTCAGATTTGTATCGCTGTTGATTATGTTTTATGCCCCAAGAGTAAGTTGAATGAGTTTGTAAAGGCTCTCAAACATACATTACAGCAATTTTATGGCGATAATCCTCAAAAATCCAAGGATTATGCTCGTATTATCAATGATCGACATGTTGAACGTATCTCAGGTTTGTTGAATAATCGTACTAGCGGTGAAATTGCAATTGGCGGTGAAATTGACAATAGCGATCATTACATTGCTCCTACTGTTGTTGTTAATGTCAAGCCCAACGATGCTGTTTTGATGAGTAATGAAATCTTTGGTCCCATTTTACCTATTGTGACCTATAATGATATTGAAGAGGCGATTGGTATTATCAATCAGCGTGAGCCACCACTTGCTTTATATGTATTCTCCAAGGATCAAAAAGTAGTCGAGAAAGGTAAAATACGATACATTTAATTAAACATTAACCAACTAACTTGTTTCTTTATAGTGTTGAAAAATACTCAATCTGGTGGTGTTTGTGTTAATGATTGTTTGATGCATCAAGCAGGTAAAGTTTATAAATTAATCAGATAAGAGAAAAAAAAATTTTTTAATATTAAATTCAATTTCTATAAATAGAATATGGTATTCCATTTGGTGGAGTAGGCGCTTCTGGTATGGGTAACTATCATGGTTCTAAATCAATTGCTACATTTACACACGAAAGAAGTATGTTGGTCAAGAAACAAAAGATGGAAAGCGCTGTTGCCATGAGATATCCACCTTATACTGAACGTAAATATAACGTTTTAAGATTTGTGTTGGTAAAACATCCTGTCTTGTTGAAGCTTAAATTATATCGTCAACCACTTAAATTATTACTTGCCATTATTGCCTTATTGGCCTTTTATTTAAAGAGAAAATAAAACCTATGAATTTACTTATTACTACTTAACTCATGTGACCTTAGCGACTCTTCACACGGTTCTATTGGTGAAGCATCTTTGCTCGTTCTCTTTGTTACATCCGTGGTTTATCGTTGTAATTCCCGCGATTTCCCTTTTTGATGATTTCATTATCCTAACTTTAAAGTGAGAAGGAGAAAACAAGGCAAAAAATAAGTTTCTGGTGCTAGTACCTTAGATCAAAAAATGCATTTGAGCAAAGAGTTTATCGCAAAGCTTATTTCATAATCAAAATCCCTCAAAATTGACTCAGTATGGCCGAAATGCTATTGTAATAACAGAGATTGAGCGAAATTGAGGAGGGATTTTATATAACCTCATTAAACACATTTAAAACTTCAAAGTCTTAAAAATTAGTTTCACTAATGCATATTCAAAAAGAAACTCCTCATTAAATGCTGGGGGAATACATTAATATCCTTTTAGCACATTTTGTCTATTTTAAATCGCATATCAATATCTTATCGCAATGACATTTTTCACACGATTTTAAACCCCAGTTTAGAGTATAAAAGGAGAACAAAAATTGAAAAATGTAAAAAAGGCATCTTTTTCTCTTTTATCAATCATCAAAATGACTTTCCAAAACCAATTCTTAAAGTCTAAATCAGTTTCTGTTGTTGGTGTTCCATTCAATGGTGGTCAACCTCGTACTGGTGTTGAAGAAGGCCCTATCCGTCTTGTTGAATTTGGCTTATTGAATCAATTTGAAGAAATGGGTTATGAAGTTGAATATGAATCAAATGAAGATATTACTTCCTTGCGTCCCACTGAGGATCCTGATACTCTTAATTTAAAGCAACCTAAATACGTTTCTGCTGTCACTCAAGTCGTTTCAAAGCAAATTCTCAAGAGAGCTCAAGAGGGTAAGTTTGTATTGACATTGGGTGGAGATCATTCAGTAGCATTGGCTACTGTTTCCGGTGTATTTGGTGCCTATCCCGATGCTTGTCTTATCTGGGTAGATGCACATGCTGATATCAATACCCCTGCTAGTACTGATTCTGGTAACATTCATGGCTGTCCATTGAGTTTCTTGACTGGTATTGCCGGTGATCATCCTGATTTCAGATGGGTTCAACCTCTTCTCAAGACAAACCGTCTTACTTATATTGGTTTGCGTGATATTGATGATGGTGAAAAGGCTATTATTCGTAAATTGGGTATTAAAGCTTTCTCTATGCACCATGTGGATAAGTATGGCATTGGACAAGTTGTTGAAATGGCATTGAACCATGTTAACCCTGATCGTAATTTACCTATTCATCTGTCATTCGATGTTGATGCTTTGGATCCTTCAGTTGCTCCTAGTACTGGTACTCCTGTCCGTGGTGGTTTGACTTTCCGTGAAGGTCATTACATTTGTGAAGCTATTGCCGAAACTGGTTTATTAGTAGCTGCTGACATTATGGAAGTTAATCCTGCATTAGAAGATACAGATTCAGTGTTCCAAACTATTCAAGTGGGTTGCTCTCTTGCTCGTTGTTGTTTAGGTGAATCCTTATTGTAAATAATGTATCTTGATATCCCCACCCCCTTCCTACCTTATGTATTTTGAACCCCCTTTTTTGATAATAAAATTTCTTTGCTATCTTATCATAAGAAACTTTGATTCCCACACGAATAATAATCAAAAAGCGGAACCAACCGGAAACCCATCAATTTGTAATTAACATTGTAAATGTGCTTGTCGTCATGCAATGTACTGTAGGTTTGACCCCGTGGGATATTTAGATTATCATGTGTGCATAAAGAGTTGTTTGTTTCAGGGGCAAATAAACATCATTACCAACACTTACTTAATACAAGATAGCATCTAATTTCCTTATCAGATCTATCGGTATCTAATGTTATCTGATTTAGTGTTGTGCAGCGTGCTGTTTGTACGTTACATTTTGCAAACACTTTTTCTTAGTTTGCATATACATATTATAAATGCCATTTACCCTTTATACTTGAATATGTAATTAATGTCAATGATTACTTTATAAAATAACTAAACTCACAATAAAATATTACAAGATGATCCGCCTAAACTGTAGATATACGTGGTCACTGCTAGTCAATAATTGTTATAAATCAATTATTCTACTGGTTCAATATGTTAATCATTGCCTCATGGAAAAATGGTAGATCAATGTCATGTGGTAACGCAATCTTCTGCGTTTTAAAACTAATTGCTTTTCCTACTACTAAATTAATTGATTCAAATGATTCCTTCTTGGCTTGTTCGTCTGCCCAATACATAATTTCAAAGTAACCGTTTACAACTTATTCGTGCTGTTATATGTTTTTCTCAACAAATACGACTGTAATACATGGCGTCATATCGATAATGAGGGCATAAATAGCTTAATTTACTATTTTCTCACGTGTGTGTATCATACATAAAGGCATATGTATTTAGTGTTTAATTAAAATATTTGCACTACTTAACAAAAAAGGGTGTGAGAATTTTACTGTGTCATTGTGCAGCAAGTCTTTATGGCCTGTAGGCGCATTACATTTATGTCTTGAGTTACTAAAATCAACACACTGTTCGAGCTTTTGTATTATATTTTGACACGGTGCAATTATATCTTTGAATGTGCAACCCTTCATCAATGAAACATCTTGGAAATTATACATAGAAAGTATATATGGGTATCGATAAGTTAGTAAATTTCTATTAATTTAAAGTACATTGAAATCCTTATTTAAACATGATATGCTTTAGTATTAAATGGCAGTTATTCCGCTGGATGAATCATGATAATGATGGCTGTTATAGATTGATAGACAGGAATAAGTCTTGGAACCAAAAGCAAGAAGGGGTTTTTTAAAGTACACCTCTATGGTTGTTATTTTGTATCCATATAAACAGTGGACAAAAAAAAAGAAGGAACACAACCGTACATTTGGAATAGTAATTATCTTAATGAACCCAAAGTAAAGCTTGTAGTATTTATTCCTGGAATTTTGGACAACAGAATTGGGCATCTTCTTGAGCAATTAATACAGTACGGCCGATTGCTATCATGAGGCACATGATACAGTCATTAGTTAAGCTAGGCTTGTTTATAAAGAAAATTGTTCGTTAATGCTTATGGGGATGTTACAGAAGATAATTTTGTATCATTGTTGATTCCTCACAAAATGAGCTGTATATACAGTATTTTCTAGATGTTACGAGATATTATGAAATGTTCGTATTATGCTATCTGTTCCTAAATTTATTTTGTATCACACGAAAAACTCGAAGACAAGTGAAATTTACTGCTTTTTGCTAAAAAAAAAAGTGAGCCTCCATTTTCATCCCTGCTTGACTTTCTTTTTTAATAAATAACATCAAAAAAATATATATATATATATGCTGATGTACCTGCGATATTCAACTTTAATCCAAAAAAGAGTATCCAAAAATACCCTATCCTTAACAGCTAATATAACTTTTTCAGTGCTAATGTTTCAGATTTCTACAGGTATTTTACTATTAAAAATTAGCGCTTTGAGCCTTTATATCTCTACGAAAAAAATAAGCTATATTAACATTTTTTAATAATAAAACTCACTTGTTTTGAAATGCTTTATGAAATATTTAAACATAAAAAAATCATGGAAACTTTTTCATACATTTCATTTTTTTGATATTTTTGTACCAAATTTCAAAATATTCTTTAAATTGAGCAATAATTGGTTTTTATTATGTATGTTAAAGACCTTGCTGAGCTCTGTCAGTTGCGATTTAGTTTTTTTTTTTCAAAATATTGATTTTTTGTAGAAATATCCCTAAAAATGCGTAAAGCAGAATATTCTCAGGTATTAACGATGCTTTATACTAAAAAAAGCTTGTAATTAGCCAAGTAAAAAAATTATATTTGAAAATATTGTTTTATAGCTTTTCATTACTTCACTTTTCAGTCAATATCTGAGATCATACAGGAGGTCATAGTATGTATGTTAGAGTACTTTTTGAAATGTTACCTTAAATATTGTACCAAAAATCTCTTCGAGTAAATTTACTACATATTGAGCTCGAATTACGGTGTCTAAATTATCAAACTCCGTTTTATGTGGACTGTATCTTAAAATACCGAGAACATTGCTGCAAAATCTACTTTTCAGTTAATAACTCTTGCAATTTTAAAGTATTCTCAAAGAGTAATATTTTAAAACAGATGTACAAAGGAGCAAAATAGATCTAGCAAAAATTCCAATCAAGCTCATACATTATTAATAGAGCTATTTTCATTAAAAGCGTATAAAAACGCAACTTTAATGGACTGTAACTCGAGATAGCAACTGTTTAAACATATAATTTATAAACCAAAGATGCTTCTTTTATTTAGTTTTATTATATTCTACCATAAAATCAATCTTGAAAAATCATGAATTTTCCCTTGTCTACCCTCGTCCAAAATTTGACTTTTTGGAAGAAAGCTAATAACTCTATGAAAAATAGCACTAGAGCGGCAAATAAAGCCTTAAATAATAAATATTTTGCTACTTTATTTGTTTGTAATACTAACTTTTAGATTGTATTATAAAAGTATTTTTAGAATCACTAAAAACTGATTTTTATGTTTTTGCTTTTTTTGAGAAAAATTTGGCGACAAAATTCTCCAATAAATATTGCATTAGATGTAAAATTAAATTTCATGTTGAGGTTAGTTATTAAAGCTAGCTAAGTTACTATACACGTTTAATGTTAATCTTGCATTTTAAAAACTTAGGATCGTGTTTATCAAGTTTTTCATCATCAGAAATTTTCAAATTTAAACCACCGCAGCACCTGAGATGTATGAAAAATAAGAGAAAATTTGTCGAAATTGCTATTTTTTTTTGCAATGCAATGGTGTGTAGGGGATGTTTAAATCAGAAAATACAGTAATTACTGCAGTAAATAACGAAGTTGTTTACTAAAATAAAAAAAAAATATAAAAATAAAAGCGGTAGAAATACAATTATAATCAGCTAAAGTTTTATTACAGAAGATTTCTGAAGATTAAATATAATTGAAAAAGTATGAGGGTCTTTATAGTGATTTAGAGAACTTGTATACCATCAGACTTGAATGGAGTAATCCTCTAATTTTGAGTTTTTGTTACTGATATCATATTGAAAGGATAAATCATGCGAAGCATCGACCATAAAGGGTTATATGTCAAGTGCGACAATGTGGGCCTTTTGGGAGCTATTGGCTATATCTATTTAGGTAACCTTGATTTTAAGGTGTGAATTCTAAAGTGTGCTTGAAATGTTATTCATTGGTAGTGTAACTATGACACAGGGGAATAGTTGATTAAACCTAATATCTTTGATATTATTATTTATTGAATTAAGTAAAATACTTCTTGGTATATATGTCATTTGTGTAATCGATTGCACTGTGATCAAGGGTGCTATCGTTCACACGACATGTATTGGTTCAAAAGTATTTTGTATTTTCGCATGCGTTTGTTATTGTGTTCACTTTGAGTATCTCTTTATTATTGCTGCACTTTAATATTTCAAGTGGCATGAACTCTGTGAGTGATACTTGTAAATTAAGTTATTTTATGATTAACAAGCTTTTAGTATGTAATTCCACTGCAATTACGAAGAATGGAACAACTCATTGTAAATTGAAACAAGGTAGTAAAATAGTTCTTCAATTCAAATATCTTAATTAAACTTGCAAAAGTTTCTTGTATATAATTATGATGAGGAATAATAAATAGCAACAGCTAATCACGATTACAATGCTAATGATACCTTAACGTCTACTTTGTTGGCTCTTTTTGTCTAGTGAAATTTCACATTGTAGATTTTAGCTGCTGTATTTAATGTTAGAATTTATTTTAATTTATACATTTACCAAACTCAATCAAATTTTTAAATACTCTTTTGACATGTTTTTTTACTTATTCTTATTTCAAACTGTTAGATATATATTCGCTGCATTCCTCTTAAAATTTGAGTAGAAAATGTAGGCAGATTAACATGTGCTTATGGCCACTGATGTGAACTACTGGCAGTCTTTCACACATCAAATTGAATTAGTAATTAATAACATAAATCTGGTGTGAGGTGTGAGAACCAGAAACATGAACTATAGAAATTTAACTAAAATTTAAAGTATCATATTATACACTTATAGACGATTGTACAACTTGAATTAATAATTGCTGATCCCTTTTCCCATCAGCTGTTGTAGCATAGAGAAAATCAAATTACTGCATTAGTAATTTGAATTAGACATTTAATATAAATACCACAATAATCCATCGAACTGATGAATCCTTGCTTTACTTTTAATAATAAACTTAGAAGTTATAATTTTATTTCCCATTTCTGCTTTTTTTAATTACATTTTTGTAGCAGCCACATCAAATTTTGAAACTTCAAGTACTTGGAAACTTTAAATACGCATATCTTTCGAAATATTTGATGTACATATTACATAATAATGCTTTATACTAAAAAAGCTTGTAATCAGCCAAGAAAAAAAAATTACATTTGAAAATACTATTTTATAGCTTTTCATTTACTTAACCTTTCAGTAAATATCTGAGATGCTTTCATATGAGCACAACCATGACCTCATAGTCCTATGGACGATCTCATTTGAGCACATCCATGCGCTGCTCTGAGAATATCCAGGAAGCCATAATGACATTATTTAAATTTAAAGCATGCTTATAAAAAATGATACATGTATTTTCAAAAAAACCTCCAAAACTTCAATTGGATTTTACGCAAAACTTGCTATGAAACATTTTCCCAAATTTTATTTATTCAAATACAGAATTTAAAACTATACAAGAAATTTTAATAAATTATCTCAATTTACTTTACAGTTTATGAGCCATTGGACAATTTTATTTTTCGGATCGTTTTGGATCATTTCTGAATCGATCTGTCAAATAAATTTTGGGGTCAGTTATAATAGATTTTAAGTCGTAATGTGAACTATTATCTTGAGTATCTCAATAAAATATTAATATTTTTAATAATAATGAAACAAAAATGATTGAATATTTTTTAATAGAGTCTATTTTATAACTACAAAAAATTAACATCCCAATTTAAACATTCACATTTTTAATTGAGTTTAGTTCAAATTTGTTTAACGTTGGGCCAGTGCACCTTATATTCTAGTATTAACTCTTCTATTATTGGACAGAAAAAATTATTACCAAGGTGCATTTATAGCTTACTTTATGCTTTATTGAAAACTATTTAGGTTAACAGTAGACTAAATATGGTATTATAAGAATGGTAGTAACTTCTCAGAACATAGCCCATTGTGGAAGCTTATTGATACACAATAGAAACATGGCTAATTAGTTATTAAAGTTGGATACTTGAGTGGAGCATATATTTAGCTTTATTTCAACCTCGCAAGAAGTGTAAATGGTTTTGGGATATTTAGTTGATAAGGGGATATTTACTTAAGTATCAGTCAATTAGAAATCGGAACCTGAGATCCTACACTGGCCAATTCAAGCATGGAAGAATCTTTAATTTATGTATATATTTGACAAAAATTGTGCTTTTTTATAACTTAACTTGGGATTTTTTTGGTAATAACTGGTGCTGATCGAATTAGATATCCTCAAGTCTTTTCAATTGATTATTTAAGAAGCTGGAAATTATATTTTATCCATGAAATTAAATGTGAGATTTACAGGTCAACTAACGATTATTTTTAATACAAATAAAATAAAGATCATTAATTAACTATATTACGGAAAACGTAGGATCTCTATCATTTAATTAAAAAGAAGAGAACCAGGAGCTATCAGGTTCTGGTTCCTAAAATTAGTTATACTATTTCAATTCCATTAGGATGCCTGGTTTGAATTGAGATTTAACATAAATAATAGACAAAAGAACCGACAAAATGGACTGTCATAGAATAGCAATTGTCACTATAGTAAAAATTTATATATTTGAATCACAATTTAAATGTTAATCTCGTGTAAATAAATTTGACATATTGTACAACATCATCAATTATATATAATAAAGAGATAATCAATGAACTTGTTACTTGTTAATAAGGAAGTCCATAATATATTTTTATTATGTTCTTCATTAAGCAAATCCTTAAATTTTTATATTCATGAAGAACCAGTAACTGTTCTACTTTTCAATCTACATAATCTATCAACTCATTCAATTAATCTTTCTAGTTATTCATTGGTCAACATCAACGATCCATCTCTTGTATTCTCCCCATTCCTTTAGTTTAGACAATTAATATAAATAACAAAGTATTTCAGATAGTTATTAATAATATTATCTTATTTTAAAAAAGAATAAAACAACATCTTATATGTTATATAAGATCGGATTTGCGATAATATATATAAAAAAGAGTACAATAAAAGAGAATGTGTAAATAATCAGTTCTTCAACGGCACAATAAAAACAAGATAAGGTTTATTTAGATATAAAAGTATTGCCTTTTATAATGATTTAGTGTTCAGTTCCTGAGATACAATTAAGAGCGGTATTGAACTATTAGATCTGTTTGAGAGTAATTTATGGATTGATGTTAATCAATCATAATTAAGCCGTGATTGTAGAGCTTGTGAATTGCCTTGTTTCAATGCTGCGCTTGTTGTGCCTGGGTTGTGATTAGATACATCTTGACAGCTACTTGAATGATTTACCGCTGAGGTTTAAGAGTATGGTGTCATGATTTAAGTGGTCCGAGCCTTTCGGTTAATTGATTGAGAAATAATAAACTAGGCGTTTCTTATATCCGATTCCAAACTTGTTTTTTCATATTTTAAATAGTAATCAATGGATTGTATAATCTATTGATTGGTTATAGAAGGCGATAAGGTATGATACTTGGTGGAATACAACATTATATAATATTTTACAAGTGTTTTTATTTTCATTTTTTCACATGGACTCACTAGGTCCACGCTCCTAAAAATGTATAAATATCTAATCATCCATTACACACATATTGACGTATCTTTTTTTCTTGAAGAAATATACATAATAGGTATATTAAATTCTAATTTTAATTTGCTAGTCTTTATTTTTATATAACTAAACAAAAATAATTTAAAATACAATATCTATGAATATCTATTCAAGTAATAAGATACCACTCTTGATGGACATTGACATGAAGAGATACTATAGATATTTCAAATGTTAGCTTCCATTGGTTATTGTGCATTTGGTAGGTGTGAACAACAAGTTGGCTACTTGCTATTTACACCTACTATAAAGGTCAGTAATTTCTCCGGTACTCGCCGAATATGAATCCAAATGAGTCTTAATAGTAATAATAGTTACGTCTAGTGCTGATTATTATAATTAGAAGGCTTTCAGCCTCCTGTATTTGCTGTGAAAATGAAAAAATGGAAGCGTTCACTTTCTTTATCTATTTTGTCTAGTTTATTTTAGATAATTTAGGGAGCTTTTATAAAATTAAACAATGTTTCAAATTTGAATTTTGAGGTTATGCTTGATACACAATAAATATACAAATAACTTGTCTAGATTTCTTAAGCTATTAGTAACTATTTTTGAAGGAGTTTCGCTCACTTTTTTTTTTTTAAAAAAAAAAGACCTTCTCTTCCGCCTAAAAAAAATTAAAGCAATTGAAAAAATGCTAGAAATCAGTGAATATTGATTTAAAATAGCTGAAAGTTTCAACATATATACTACAGCTGTAACGAAATTTAGAGTTATTAAAAATTGGCATGCATGACTTGATGTACGAAGAGTTGTAGTAAAACACCTACTTTTTTGTTTTTTGAAAGCTACTACGTAGCAGTAAAATGAGGAAAATAAAAGCTCTAAAAAGATACAATAATTTGAGTCGTTCTTTATTAAAAATATAAATAGTGTGCAATAAGTCTACGCTTCTATATTTATAGTATTTGTAACTTTATTATGTCTGGTAGTTTGTACTGCAGCTGTCAGTAATCTATCTGAATTAGAGATTACCGAATTGCTAATTTAGAGCATTTGTTAAACCATGATGTTTAGCATGCATATCAGACAATGCCGCATTCCATGTGTCTATTATCATATTTCTTATGGAGTCACAAAACATGATTCCATTTTATTCATAAGATATCCCTATGTTCATTCTTTTGATAAATCAATTAGTTTGACCGTGATTTCAGGTTTATTTAGGCTTCTTGATTTATATAAGCATGGTGGTCTTTTAATGTCTGTTTTTAACACATTTGTTAATGATCCACATAGAACAGTCCTCACGTTGGTCTATGTATTTCCTTTGTGTATTTTATGATCCTACTTGTTTATAATTCAATTTATTTTATTGTATGTTGCATTACTCATACTTTCATATTTACGGCTAAATCTATATCATCTCTATTTGGATATTAGAACATGATTTTATTTGAGATGGCATTTGATTCCTTATATGTGGAAATAGTATCTTAGATCAGCACATATGTGTCTCGCATTACAACATGAAAAATGTAATCAATATTATGAAACTTAATGATATAATCAAAAAACCCTCAATACGCTTAAAAAATTTGTTAGTATTTTTCAGTTGGTTTATATCATTTTTTATCCAACCAATTTCAATGTATACTACATATCATTAGGATATTGAAATTACTACTAAATTAAGTAAGATAGCGTAAATAAAAGCTAAATATCATGTACATAGTATAACGTTGAAATATTGGACATGTAATAGGCATAATTTTGTTTCGTTGATTAATCCCATTAAGCTAAATGTATTTTGACGTTTGAATAAGTAATATGGTTTCGTAGCACTTGTTAAATATAATTATCATAAGCCGTTTCTCAGCGCAAGCCATCATTTGCCACTTGTTGCTTGTTCTCGGGCTTGCCATTGACCATTGAGAAGCATTTGCTAAGTCAAAATTCAAGTTTTACAATATTTGGTGCTATTTCGGCATGAAATCCTAAAGATTTGATAATGGCATAACATCAAATTATAAACTTGAATGGGGGTACATCTACAACTTCCCCATTTCTTGAAAAATATTTCGCTTGTTACAGGATTTTACCAATGGTCTAATGTTGCAATTGATAATATAAAACCTCTTACACCACACTCTTTTTAAATATAATTATACTTGATATAGTGCTATTCCAAACGGATCATGGATACTTCACTGTTGTAGATCGCAAAAATAAAAGTTAAAACTTGACATTTTCTCGAGTATGTATGTAGTATGTATTTTTTATGTACGAAAAAAAAAATGGAAAAATACAAATCGTATATAGTATTATTGTGTCCTTGGGGTTGTAAGTGTGTTTGCGTCTTGTTTGATTGTGTATTCTTCAATATATTATCCAAATTAAATATAAAAAAAAAATTGAGTGATTGTTGTAATTTTTTTCAAGCTGTAATTATGCTCTTGAAGGAGGGGAAACCTACATAAATAAATTAGTATCAAACTAATAGTTTAATATAATATCGAAATTACCAAGATAACACCATCGCCACGAACGAAAAGCATATCGAAATTTCTCTTGACAGTCTAGTAAAAATCCTTTAAAAACACTAAAATTTCAAATTAATATTGAAAAACCTACTCTAATTACTTCTTCCAATGTTTCTTCATTAATATCAACAATTGTAATAGTTTCTTCAACATTGCCAAGGACCATATTTAAATGACCATCATAAGCCTATACTCGAGTATATATATATATATATATATAAGTTACATTGATTGGGACAAGATACAAACAAAAAGAATTCACCTACATTCAATTTACCGCGTAATTCACGATCGCCTCTTAATTTAACGTAAACACGTTCATCTAAAGAGAGTCTAACAAGATCAAGAGGTTCTTCAACAGAACCAATGTCTGCAGTTGGAGCTTTTACTTCAGCCATATTAATTATTGTTTAAATAGGTTAAAAAATTTTTATGTGTAGTAGAAAGGGAGTTTTGAAAGTTTTGGGAATCTGTAGATGACGTTTCCTTCTGTTCATTTTTCAAACTACCGTATATAGATAGTTTATCTGTAGTCCGTAAATGCGTGGCATTATTTACTAATCTACAAATAAAAAACTCCCTTTTTTCTCTCTCCCTCCCTTTCTCTCGCTGTTTTTCCTGATAAACTTATAAATATATAAACAAAGAAAATGGTTTCTTTAGATACATTAAATGATGATCAACGAGATAAATTGAGCCAATATCAGGTATGCTGCATCACTCGATATTAAAGATCCTATTCATATTGATATTCAAGATAAACTAGACTATAACCCAAATTCAAGACCTTGAAGAAGCTACAGGTCAGCTAATTGAATATGATTGGAATTTAGAAAGAGCTATCCAACATATTTATGAGAATAGCTCCCAAGAAAAGAAGCGTGAGGAATTAGAACATGAAGTAGCTAGTAGTACTACTACTACTACCACTACTACTACTACAGCTAGTATTCCTGCTGGATTAAGGTCTACATCAACTACATCGACATCTGCAACAACAAGAAGAAGACCTTCCTTATTACTCTCTATTTTATTCTGGCCTTTCGGTATGGCATGGAATATCACCTGGTCGATTTTATCATTTGCATGTAATGTATATAAAATGTCAATTTACAACCCCATTATACTAATGTTAAACTAGCTCGTATTATAATGTCCCGTCCTGCCATTACACAGAAAAAAAGAGATCCTCGTGTATTGGCCGTAGAATTTATAGAATCATTTGAAGATAAATATGGTACACGCCATATTGAGTTTTTTAGAGGAGGTTATTCTCAAGCATTAGAGAAAGCTCGTAAAGATTTAAGATTCATGTTGGTGTTATTATATAGTGAAGATCATGATGATACAGAAACATTTTGCAGGTAAAATTTTTTAATGCATCGATAAAATTCCTATTTCTCATTTTTGAATTTAGAGATACATTCACATCAGACCGTCTTGTGAATTTCATTCGTGATAAGAATATTCTCGTTTGGGCTGGTAATGTTCGGGAGACCGAAGCACATAAAGTCAGTTATACATTGCAAGCTTCTACATACCCTTTCATGGCATTGATTGCACTCCAAGGTGCTTCTACGCCCAAAATGACTGTCATTGAACGCATTGAAGGTGCATGCCATCCTGAAGAACTCGTTAGTCAAATTGATATTGCCATGGACCGTCATGGAGCTGTCGTCAATCGACTCTTAAATGAACGTCAACAACGCGAGATGGAACGTCAGTTGCGAGTAGATCAAGATGCTGCTTATCATGAATCTCTTAAACAAGATCAAGAAAAAGCTCGTTTAGCTGAACAAGAAAAAGAACGTCAACAGGTCTTAGAAGATGAGAAACGTAGACAACAAGAATTTGCGGATTTGCAAGAACAAAAACGTCAACAATATACTCGCTATCTTTTCACAAATTTGCCACAAGAGCCAACAACAAATTTCGCTAAATTAAGTTTCCGTTTGGCAGATGGTGATCGAGTTATTCGTCAATTTGATAAAGAAGCAACTGTAGATGACCTATATAAATTTGTTGAGATTTACCCATTACTTAAAAAGGAAGGAGCACCTACTGAAGAAAAGGTAAAAGCGCCCAAAGATTATACTCATGAGTTCAAATTCACTATGCATACTCCATATCCTCGAATGGAGTTTCCACCATCTCAACAAAAATTAATTGATATCAAAAGCTTATGGCCAAGTGCAACACTTGTAGTAGAAGATAATGATAATGATGAAGAAGATTGAAAAGGGTTTTTATTATTATAAATACAATTAATTTGGAGGAAAAGGAGGAAAGGGTATAAAATAAGATTAAATAAAATGTTATGATTGCTTTAAAAATTTATCAACAGAATCAATGGTATCAGAACGACCCAAACTTGCATGAACCATATGTTCTAATGCAACATCGATATTGAAATTAGGCTTAATATATTGTTTGAGTAATGCTAATAATTTATGCATTGTTCTTGATGGACAATAGCCAACAGGGTATTTCGTAAAGAAATTTGCAAAAACTTGACAGAATAGCTGTTGATCTGTCAAAGGGCCCACCAAATGTACTTGGTTTGATAGAGGTAAATTGAGTAATTGAGCCAGTCTATCTGGAGTAGGAGCAGTAGCTCTAAATGCTTCATCAAATAGAACGAGAAATACAGCTTCCCAAAGTGACGCACGTGCAACTGGATCAAAAGTAAACACAAGATCCATCAGAGCAAATGTGTTGGGTTCGGTTTGAGCCAATTTTAGTAATGGTCTCAAATTAGTATCAACTGGCGCAGGAGCAGGAAAATACCAGCAAGTAGATATAGGCAGACGTGTCAGGTCATGATAATTTTCTTGTAAATCAAAATCATTACCATAAAGTTCATGGCCCTTTTGAAGAATAGTAGCATATCCATCAAATGATAATAATTGTACCTGTTGAGCAAAAAAAGCATCCAAATCAAATGCATCAAAACTAGAACGACGACGACGCTTTTCAATAGGCTTAAGATACACTTGAATTAAACGCTGCAGTACATGGGGCGGTACAGCAGCCCCTCGATTAAACAGCATGTGCAGAAAATCGCCATGACAATATTGAGGGATAGCCAATAATGCATAATAAAGAGCAAATCTTGCACCGTAGTGAGTCATAATCCAGGCAGCTTTAGAAGATGGTTGAATTACGACTTTATGAAACGAACGACATGTTTGATTAAAAGCTTGTATATCCTGGATATCAAGTTGTTGATATACACATTGCAATAATTCTTTAGGTAAATGTGATATACGATCAGGCTTATTTGAAAGAGTTTTCTTGGTTTTATTACCAAATGAAAATTTGAAAGGTTTTTTGAACATGTAAAGAAAAGAAGGATGGGAAAATACTGTGTACGTTTATTCTCCTTTGCTCACATTTAACCTTTTCGTTTTACCAAAAGAAAACAAAAAGAGTTCAAAGAGTTCTATACAATATCACGTTTGCCAATATCTGTTATTTGATTGGATAATATGTTCTATCCATTACCATTTCTTCTATTTTTCATGTTGTTCAATCAACTGTTTCAACAAGGGCCATACCTGCTTTCGAGACATTCGAATATTGCCTTGATCATAAAATCCTGCAACATCAAATTCTTTGATAGGTTTTAGTTGAATATCAGGATTCTTTTCCAAATTGTCTTGAACTGTCTGTAGTTTGGGTTGCATAACGAAAACAGCCAATTGACGACGATATTCACCATTATGATCGAATGCAGTAAATATAACTTCCATATCTAATTGACGCTTATTTGCATAATCAATAGCTGCTTGTCTGATTTCTTCTGCGCTGTTTCTTTCTGCCCATGCCCTGAAATGCCATGTAACTGCGCTTGTACCAATACGATATCCGTCAACAACAAATTCCTTGTAATCCCTTCTCAAAATATCGTAACTTGACATTGCATCTACTTGAGATTTCACTTTTTCAATTGCTTTAAAATAATCATCAGTAAGCGTTGTTGAAGAAGAAGAATCTACTTGAACTTGATATAATAATCCAATCAATTTGTGATACACTGCAATATCTAATTCAGTTGTTCTACCCAATTCCCATTTTAAATTAACCGTATCTACCAATAATGGTCCCAAGGCAAGTTGTGCAATTTCTTTATTATTGGTCCAAAGATGATCTGGGAAATGCTCCAATACTAATGTAACACAGGATCCTACCATTTCCACGCGACGCAATGGTGCTGATTGATAAAAATGCTCATCCACATGATGATCCAAAACGCCAATCACTTGGTTATCATATTGAGAAAGTGGTGGTGTAAGATGATTATGATCTATCAACACTACTGATGCATTTTGATCTAATGTGATTTCATCAATACATACAAGTTTTTGATGATCAAGATGAATAAGATTCATTACATAGGCTAATTCAGGGCGAAGAGCCAAATCTGCTTTAGGGACCTTGACAAGTGGAATATATAATATTGTTTTGTCTTGCTTGCTACTTAAATAAGCAAACAATAATGAAGAAACAATAGAATCAAGGTCTTGATGTAAGATATTTGTTAATTAATTAGGAATTATACATTCAAAATGCTACAAAATACCTGCAGAATCATTGCCTGTAACAATAACTTTTCTAAATTCATTATTTCCTTGCAATTTTTGGTGGACTTGATCGAGAAACTCTTCCAGTTGGCTCATATTTTATGTTGCTATGCGAAGACAATTTACTAAAGAAAAGAACTAGGTAAAAAAAAAACTTGTTAACTGAGGGATTGCAGCTTGCTACTGCAATACTGAGTTTCAACATTTACCACTACCAAAACTGTCAAGATGAATACATTTCGAAATTAATTATATAGCAACAAAAATAAATTTTTAAAAAAAAATAAAAAGAAGGATACTCTTCCATAACAAGGAGGTTTTTATTTCAATTATATTTCATTATACACCATACATCAAAAAATGATGTTAAAAACATACTTCTTGATCATTTTAGCGGAGGTTTTTTTTCGTTTTTTCAGTCAATCCAGTCACGATCCTGGCAAACGAGCAGCAAAATCTTCTAGGGTTTGATCAATATGTGGAGAAAGGGCCTTACATTTTCTCTCTTTATTATAGAATTATAATGTTGAGTCGTTTAAGTCTTTCATCTGGACGTTATGGTAAAGTGTAATTGAAGATTTTTTGTATAATTTATCCCACTCATATATGCATCAAATGTAGTTTCCAAGACCCCTAGCCGTCTTTTAAAGCAAGAATTTCATGGGTCAGCTACATCTTTTGCAAAGAAACATCCCAAGCAAATTAAGAAAGAAAATCTCGCTAAACGTGCTGCCAAAGTAGCAGAATTCGAACGCACAAAGCCTTCTTTTATCGTATCAAAGCCTGCACCTTTTTTTAACACTTTACATACACCTGCAAGTGCTTATGCTGATCAAAGTAATGGATATCAACACTTTTTGTCAAAGGAAGATCAACAATTTTTATTTGAGGAAACTCCTAAAAAGACAGTAGAATCTAGTCATATGGCTGCTATTGATGGCATGGATGAAGCATTAAAGGCAGAACATCAAAAAGTGGAAGCTTTGCAAAAAATTGTCAGTCTTCAAAATGGTAATGCCAAGAGTGTTCAAATTTGGAACGTTCATCAAGCTATTGACTGGTTCAAGCAAAAAGAGGGAGATACAGGTAGCCCTGAAGTACAAGGTAAATATATGAATTGTAATCAGGAAATATTCTGGTATACTAACATCTCATTATTGTAGCTGCCGTTTTAACTGTTCGTATTCACAACTTGAACTCCCATTTGAATCAACATCGTAAAGACAAGCACAACTATAAGCAATTACGCAACATGGTTCATCAACGTGCAAAGCTTTTGAAATATCTCAAATCAAAAGATGCTGATAGATATTATAAGTGCTTAAATGGTTTAGGTTTAGAACCTAGAGCTGTTGAAGGCGAGATTACTCTGTAAATTTTGTTTTATGAATTGTTCCCTGTTAGATTAATAAAAATATATGTAAAATACTTTTTTTTATAATTAGTAACCTTCATTGTATGTAATAGAAATGTCAGGACATGACTTCGCGAAATGAGTGATGTATTTTACCTAAAATTTGTGCAATTGTCATTACTGCAACATTTATGTTGTCCATACTAAATAAGTTATACTATATAAAAAAAAATACCACCATGCGGATCTACTATTATAAATATAATACAATGTATTTTATGCTGCAGTTGAACGATTTATATTTCTGAAAATCTTTTAATTCAAGCATGTTAAATCTTCTAAAGCAGCTTAAATATCACTTTAAAGTGCTAAGTGAGGCTTTTATGATCATTTCTGCTAAATATATATAACCATAACCTGATTCAACATTATTGCCATCATTTAGATGATATGTTTCTAATTAAATACTTTGATTTACGATAGTAAGCATGATGCTGCTGTACCTGTCAAAAATCTGAGCTTGATACAAAGTTTACGGAGTATTAATATACTTACGAAATGGGGGTTCTACGCAAACCAAACACTCGATAATATGTAATTAAATCTGAATATTAGAAAATACTTAAAAACAAATAAAATTCACCGTTTTTACCTTGAAAACTGGGTCTCAATTTTCATTCCTTCTCCATTATTTTCTCACTAAATAACGTCAAGAAAAAATTATATGCCAGTGTACCTGAGATGTTCAGCTTTAACACAAAAAAGAGTACCCAGAAATATCCTATCTATGACAGTTGATATAACTTTTTCAGTGCTAATGTTTCAGATTTCTACAGGTATTTTACTATTAAAAATTAAAGCTTTGAGCCTTTATATCTCTACGAAAAATAAACTACGCCAAACCTTTCTAATAATAAAATTTACTTGTTCTGAAGTGCTTTATGACATATTTAAATATATAAAAATTATGGACACTTTTTTATTCATTTTATTTTTTTGACATTTTTGTAGCAGATTTCAAAATATTCTTTAAATTGAGCAGTAATTAATTTCTACGCAAGTTATAAACCTTATTAAGCTCTGTCCACTGCAACTTAGTTCTTTTCGAAATATTGATTTTTCGTAGAGATATTCTCAATATTACCTAAAAAATGGACCTGTAATACTAGGCATATAAAACAAGTCGAGCCAGTTTTACGCTACCCAGCTTTTTTCGAGCTCGTTCACCCAATACGAGCTTTTCTTGTGTGTGACTAAAGCTCGTTTGAGGAAGACGAGGCTTTGACTTCTTTCCAAAAAGCTCAAATGTAGCAGAAACGCTTTATTTTGTCTGTCAAGCGTCAAGCAACAAATGACTAAAGTAATGCAAGCTCATAATGTTTAGTAATATTATATTATTTACTAATTTTCATAAAATGTAAATAACACAATGCTGGTATCTTTCGTGTAATAAATTATAAAAATCAAGGGGTTGTCAATTGGGATATATAATATGTGAATTATAAAATTGACTTTGATTCTATGATTTGGGGAAAAGAGGTTGGTGTTACTAATTGTAATTGTTATTACTACTATACGATTAATACCTATGATTGGATTATATTGGATTATATAACAATTGATTATAAGTATCAATGGTGATTGAGTAATAAAATATATTTATTTGGAATGGGATTATAAATATATAAAGAGAAGGAAGAAACAGATAAATTCACTAATGTTCATTTAGTCTGCATAGATTATTGGTACTTATATGACTTGGGAGTTGATTATATAATAATTGGGTTTCAGTAAGAATGTAATGGATCAAATCATTACATTTCGTACACTATTTCCACTAATTATTGGACCAAAATTTGGAAAAAATTTGGATCTGAAAATGAAAAAAATTAGGACCAATCTCCGAAAAATAAAAGGCTCAAAAATAAAATAATATTTGGTTCAAAAGTTGTAAAAAACTTGGCTCAAATAAACATGAGCAAAATTCACCAATTTTTTATTTCTTTTAAAGCGGTTTGCGATCCAAACAATCTTGAAATCTTGCTGCTGAATATCTACAGAACCCATGGCAATCACTTATAAGCACTTTATTGCTTGCATCTCGGATTCTGGAGGTCAAAGTTTCCTCAGCTAAAAGAGTTTCTCTTTTTAACTTGCTTTTGCAAACTGACCAAAATTGTTCAATAGGATTTAGCTCAGGAGAATATGGGGGAAGATATATACACCCATAACCTCGACTTTCGATATACAGCTTAATATCTGTATTTTTATGAATGCTTACATTGTCCATTACAAGGTAATGACCTTTGAACTCCTCATATTGATCCATAACATCAATAGTAGTGGCAACAAAATTGTAAAAATGTCCAGTGACAGTACCACGACTAACAGTTTTTGGTGTACTTTGGGCTGTTTTCCTTTTTTTGTTTGGTGCTGTAGTTACTGGACGTCTCACTTTGATATTAACAACACCAAAAGAGGATATAGCCCCTAGTATAGTTGTGGTTCGAGCCCTTGTTTTGGGAGTTTTCACAACCGCACGCTCACCTTTCCTGGACCAAGCAAAAGTACGTTTCATGTTGATATGAAAGGCAGCCTCATCAATAAATACACAGTTGCTTGTGTAATCCATGTCAGTTTTAAGCCAATGCTTGACCCATTGGTATCTTTCCTCAATTTTTTCAGGGCAATTTCTCTCAACAGAATGAAAATGTGCTCTTTTCAGACTCATATTGCACTTGGTTGTAATAAATTTATGCAATGCTGATTTGGAAATGCTAAGGTCAATAAACTGGCTGTTGAGGCTCTCCATCATTTCATCCAAAACTAAACCTGGCTTCTCATCAAGGATTTCTACCAAATAGTCCTTGTGCTCATCAGTCAAAGTAGGAGGTCTTCCAGCGGGTCTGCCACTACCTTCTTTTCTCCCTACTATCTCTACGTCTTCATTATTATTGTTTTTGATAATCCAGTTTCGAGCAGTGCTGTATGGTATTTTGAGTTGAGCTGCGGCACTGCGAATACTCATGCATTTTTCATCAACTAAGAAGGTAAGCGATTCAATGTCCTCTAATTTATAGGATCTATACACCTTTCTAGTTTTAGAGTCGTTATTTGCGACATCAACAGATTTCTCTTTTTCTTTTTTTTCTAGCTTAAGAGGCTTCTCA
Organism: Mucor plumbeus; assembly: GCA_016758945.1. Classification (NCBI taxonomy): domain Eukaryota; kingdom Fungi; phylum Mucoromycota; class Mucoromycetes; order Mucorales; family Mucoraceae; genus Mucor; species Mucor plumbeus. The sequence continues at coordinate 31,755 of JAEPRC010000479.1, forward strand.
GGTGGTTTCATATCCATGTAGCTCTTGAAATCAGTAACAGTATCAAGAGGGTAACTTTCCTCATCAACTTCCATTTCAACTACTGCAACCTCCTCTCCAATGTCATTGTATAACTTTCCTTTTCCATCTTCATGTAAAAAATTCATCTTGCTTAATTCAAAAAAAAAAAAGGGATTAATTTTGAGCGAATTTTTATACTTTATTTAAGCAAAGTTTTTTACAACTTTTGAACCAAATATTATTTTATTTTTGAGCCTTTTATTTTTCGAAGATTGGTCCTAATTTTTTTCATTTTCAGATCCAAATTTTTTCCAAATTTTGGTCCAATAATTAGTGGAAATAGTGTACGAGCTTTTTGAAAAGTAGTCAAAAGCTCGTCTTCCTCAAACGAGCTTTTTTGAAAACTCGGCTCGAACTCGTGTAGTACAAGGCTCCGCTCGTCTCACGAGTTTTAACCAAGCTCGTCTAAAGCTCGGCTCGTCTTTAATGGTTAACTATATACTTAGATAAAGTTACACTCCATATGTTAGAATGGATTTTGCATTTTTTTTTTGTAGATACCTGCTTGAGCAAAATTTGAATCAAAAAAATTGGGTTTTCATAGCCTTCAAACTTCACTGTCAAAAACTGGTTCTCTTTTCTATAACCAACCTTATACCAACCTCTTTTTATACACACCCTAGATGCTGCCAAATAGATATAAGTTAGTTATGTTGTTATTCTACTTACAGTGGCTCCCAAAACTGTCCTAGTGTTTGCTAGTTTTGAGTTTAGCATGATTTTTAAGTACTACAAATATATTTAAATTGCTAAGAATTCTACGTATTTCGAAAGACTAAATAGTTTTCTTTTATGTCAAGTTAAAAATTTTTTGAATTTTATTCGTTATCTGGATTTATATCTGATCTGCGACAACATGTGCACTGGGACAGTTTTGAGAGGTATGTCGGTTTTTTGCCTATTATTTATGTTAAATATCAACTCAATTCCATATTGAATCTGACATCCAAATGGAATTGAAATAGTATAAATACTTTTAGAAACCAGGACCTAATGGCTCCTGGCTTCCTTTTTAACTTAATAATAAAGACCTACGTTCTCCGTGATATAATCACTTGTAGTCTTCTTTATTTTATTGTATTGGAAATAATCGTTATTTACTTATAACTCTCAAGGTATTATTGATTTTTACAAAATCTGTGATTATATAACTACAACTTGGGTTATTATTCTAAATTTTTGACAATTGATATAAAAACCCTTAATTCAATAAACAGAGTAAAAAAATTTTTTTTTTTTTGTATACTGATTTTCGCGCTTTGGCCTATTGAAAGTTAGCAAGAAAAACTCCAAGTTAATAAGGAAAAGAGTGTCGTCTGTCTTTTAAACAACGATAAATTAATGTTTTTTGTTGCGGAGATAATGTGCTTTAGTAAATTTATTGTGGTGTTGTATTCCACCAAGTATCATACCTTATCGCCTTCTATAACCAATCAATAGATTATACAATCCATTGATTACTATTTAAAATATGAAAGAACAAGTCTAGAATCGGATATAAGAAACGCCTAGTTTATTATTTCTCAGTCAATTAACCGAAAGGCTCGGACCACTCAAATCATGACACCATACTCTTTAACCTCAGCTGTTAATCATTCAAGTAGCTGTCAAGATATATCAAATCACAATCCAGGCACAACAAGCGCAGCATTGAAACAAGGCAATTCACAAACTCTACAATCACGGCTTAATTATGATTGATTAACATCAATCCATAAATTACTCTCAAACAGATCTAATAGTTCAATACCGCTCTTAATTGTATCTCAGGAACTGAACACTAAATCATTATAAAAGGCAATACTTTTATATCTAAATAAACCTTATCTTGTTTTTATTGTACAACAGTTGAAGAACTGATTAATTACACATTCTCTTTTATTGTACTCTTTTTTAAATATATTATCGCAAATCCGATCTTATATAACATGTGGATATAATTAAAAACTGATGTTGCACAAGACTGAATGGGTCTAAAGGAGGTTCACTTAAATTGCTTTCTAAGACTGATGAAAGTTTTTGCGTTCACTAAGCAACAAAACCGCAGTCAATAATGCTGGTAATATATTTAAAATGCTTGAAACCGGTGTCGGAGCTAAATTGAACCAAAAAAATCTTTGAAAAGCGCTCCGTAGGGGGTATTTAAGTGCGATTATTAAGAATAATTTTTTTTCGTTGTCTAGGCCTAATACCAAGAAGCGATTAAACTGGTGTATTTAACGAAGTAATTGGATTTTCGACGATTAAAAAAGAGTAGTTTGACCAGATGAAACCAATAGTAATTGGCTAAACTCAGTTGGTAGAAGCTAGATTTAAATTAGAGACAATGAGAGCTTGAAACCTAACCTTGTGGATATAGCGGCTGAAAGTGGCAGTGAGAGTGTCATGCTTTGGAGTACCGCTACGTATGCTGGAGTTGGTCGGTTATGCAAAATTAAAGTTATTATAAATTGAAATTTGCATAAAAAAGTTTTAGAAGAAATTTTGAAGCGGAATATCAATTATCGTGGGACAAACTTAGGCCTTTGTCGTGATCAGATCATTTTTAGCATATCAATATCCCAAAACATATGTCAAGTTTAGTCAGTACATATCCACTGGATTAATACTTTGAGGTTATAAATCAATCTCCGCAACTAAATGACTTAAATCTGATTGAAAATACTTAAATTTTACTGAAGATGAGGCTTAATAGTCAAAAAACAGCGCTCAAAGGAATCCTGGATCTTTCAAAGCGTGTAACCGAGGTTTGGTACAACACAATCAAACAAGAGGAGTGTCAAAAGGTTATAGATAGCATGCCAAATTGTATAAAACAATGTTTGGAAAGAAACGGTCTTTGGAAGGACTATTGAATAGGAATATATTTTTTTCATCTTTAGCTCTCAAAACTGTCCC
>JAEPRC010000480.1:0-34561 GCA_016758945.1 Mucor plumbeus
TACTTTTATATCTAAATAAACCTTATCTTGTTTTTATTGTACAGTTGAAGAACTGATTAATTACACATTCTCTTTTATTGTACTCTTTTTTAAATATATTATCGCAAATCCGATCTTATATAACATGTATAATCAATTGATTGGTTATAGAAGGCGATAGAGTATGATACTTGGTGGAATACAACAAGGGAAATTAGTTCATTTTCCTGGATATTATATGTAATCAATAATGGCCCTTGCAGGTATATTCCTTGATAGTAGCCAATTGATATATATTTATAGAGTTCGTGGGCCCTTGCGCATGGACAATTTTTTTTAGCTTGGTAATATGACGTTGTATTAAGATATAAGCAGTTAATTAAGTTGCGTAAATCTATATCGAAGATACAATTTAATAGTATGTCAAAAGTGGATTGATATAAAAAATTGAGATTTATCATGCAATACACTTTACTTGTAAAGCACAATAGCAGGATATATGCAATCAATTGAAGTATAGTAAAATTTTCTATGGATTATTATTTTTTTCTTTCAAACAATATAATAAATTTTTTTTATAATACTGAATAGCAATTGCTAATATTATAGTGCTGATGATGTGTTAATGTCTATTAAGTTGCGTCTTTTTGTTTATTGTTTAGTGAATCCTCATATAGTAAATTTCAGCTAAATCTGATTTTAAAATTTATTCTAGTTTATATAAATTTATCATACTCGATCAAATTTCTAAATACTCTTAACATTTTTTTTTATTTATTTCATTCTTATTTCAAATCATTAGATATATATTTGCAGCATTTCTCTTAAAGTTTTAGTAGAAAAACATGAGCAGACTGAGAAACATCTAACCAAATATCTGCTAAGGATACCTATTGATGGTCTCATTTGAGCACATCTATGTTCTCTGAGAGCATCATCCAGGAAGCCATAATGGAATATTTACTAAATTGAGCAACACTTATTTTTTATTTTTGCTATAAATCTCAGTAAGCCTTAGTAAATCCAATTAAATTTTTAAAAAATATTAATTTTTCGCAGAGATCTTCAAAAATATATGAAAAAAGAACATCCTTGGTTTTACTCCAAAAAAAGACCAGTTTACCCTCATCCCAAATTTTAAATTTGAAAAAAAAGGCATAAATTTTGTTTTCTCTATGGGAAAGGTAGTGAAAAAGTTTTTCAATAGTTCAATCGATAAATAATTTTGTTGCGCTTTGACCAATTGTATGATTTAATGCATAATTATTAAGAGTGTTGCGTATCTTCAAAAAAAATCTTAAAAACTTTAGTTACATTTTACTCAGAATTTAATATAAACATTTGTCCAAACTTTATTTAAGCAAATGCAAAATTTAAAGCAGTATAAAAGACACTTGAACCTCTGCTTGAAAAAAATAAAGCTGAAATGTAAAAATGGTTTTTATAAATAATTGTAATAAAATCAAATGGCTATTGTCAATTGGGGTATATAATATATAAATTAAAAAAATTGACGTTGATTCTATTATTGGTGAGAGAGGTTGGTGTTACTATTTGTAATTGCTATTACTAGTGTACGATTAATACCTATAATTTGTTATATTAGATTATATAACAACTGGCTATAAGTATCAATAATGATAATTGAGCAATAAAATACATTTATTTAGATTGTAGTTATAAATATAAAAGGAAAGGAAGAAACAGATAAATTCATGAATGTTCATTTAATCTGTATGGATTATTGGTATTTATATGGGTTGTTAGAGGATAATTATTTGATATTTAATATTTGAGGTTGAGGTAAGAATGTAATGGATCAAATCATTACAATAATCTTGCCAAAACTTTACATTTTTATCAATAATACACCTCTTGGATGTGCTTATTTACATTCGCTATAATTATTACAAGGGGCTTGTTATTTGGTAATATGATATAATGCAAATCAGTCAGACGCATTAATTTACTATAACATCAATTATAGATTGAGACCTTGGATGTGGGGGCTGTGATAAATATTGAAATAACAAAAGCAAATGGAGAAATGCTCATAATCAATCGCTATTTATTCAAATAGGCTGAAAGCTTCAAAACACATACTACAGCTGTAATAATATCCATTAGTTTGTTGGTTAATTATAGGAACCTAATGTCCACTCCTTTGGCTTCTTGGAAAGCTATGTGCTGTTTTTTACATGAAGCTAGATGGCATGATTGAAAGACACTTGATAGGTTTAGAACATTTTCGAAGTTTATCGATTGATATAATGTACATGTCATTTATCTCACCTAAAATGGAGCTAAAATTAGGAGAGATGGTGAAGTAAAAGCCCAATAACTTTTTATATGTTGTAATATTAAATTATATAGTATGAAAAAGGTATAAGTTGTTAAACAATTTAAACAACTTATTAATTAGCAAATGCTATGTTTTTAGACACCAAAAATGCTAGAAGCTTCTAAAATATTCTTAAAACAAATGCAATTTTCATGTCAAGGATTGTACCCTTTAATATGGTATAATATGGTCTCAAAAATCTTCAAGATTAGTAAAAATATAGTATGGAGGATAAAAATCAGAAAACCTTGTTGTTCTTCAGGGCGCTTGATGTAAGAAAAACAGCTTTTGAATAAAATTTTGAAAAGTGGCAGCATTTGAAGTTATACCAGATAATTTTACAGATCAATGAATGCATGGTACTTTGCGGAGAATGCCGGCGAAATGCAGCATTAGGCTAGATCGCCGAGGGCTTTTAGAAGCACGTCAAACTAATGAATTTACAAAATACAAGTGGAGATATATTCTTTAAAGATATGGTTATTTAACCAAGTTTTTCCTAGATAAAATATCAAAAAAGAAATGAAAATCAAAAATGCATCGATTTAAATAGTTTTGGGCTAACATTATATTTTTTTAAATGAAAAATAATAGAATCTAACAATTGCTAAGAGCAGTTTTTTTTTTTTTTGGTGTGTGCAAAATGACTATGTATAAGGTGAGAAAAGATCGAAAGAGATTATATTAACTACAATGTGAATGGGTGAGGAAAAAAATAACATGCTATAAGGGAACAAGAAAATGAGATCAAAAAAATGCAAATTTAAACAATTTAATTTTTAAGAGCACGTCTTGCTTTGATAGAAGCAGCCAAACCATCCAACATCTCCTCAGTAGTAGCGAAATCGACACAAGCATCAGTGATGGAAACACCATATTTTAAAGCAGCAGGACCAGCCTCAGGTACGCTTTGCTTACCTTCATTGATATTGGACTCAATCATGACACCAATAAGAGCTTCGTTACCAGAAGCAATTTGTTCACCCAAGTCCTTGCAGACCTTGGGTTGATTACGGTGGTCCTTTGAGGAATTACCATGAGAACAATCAATCATAATGTTGGCTCTGATACCAGCCTTCTCACAAGCAGCACTGGCATTATCGACATGTTCTTTACTGTAGTTGGGACCATCATTGGAACCACGTAAAATGACATGACAATCGGGGTTACCGGTAGTGTGTGTGATACTAACAGTACCGTTCTTGGTAACACCCAAGAAATGATGAGGAGCGGAAGCAGATCCGATACCATCGATAGCAACACGGACATTACCATCAGTACCATTCTTGAAACCAACAGGGAAAGAGACGCCGGAAGCAAGTTCACGATGAAGTTGAGATTCAGTAGTACGTGCGCCAATGGCACCCCAGGACATCAAATCAGCAAGATATTGAGGAGAGATGGTATCGAGCAACTCGACAGCAACGGGCATGCCCATATCAGTAAGTTCACAAAGAAGCTTACGACCAACACGGAGACCCTTGTTAATATCATAACTGGATTATATAAACTTTAGTAAGCAATGAACTGTCAAAACCCGGTAAATTAAACTTACCTGTTGTTGATATCGGGATCGTTGATCAAACCCTTCCAGCCAACAGTAGTTCTGGGCTTTTCAAAGTAGGAGCGCATGATGATGACAAGCTCACCTCTATGCTTCTCTTTAACCTTTAACAATCTTTGACCTATAAGGAGGTATGTGAATAATCCACACATGACATGAAAAATTTTCTTGATCTACTTACAATAAACCTTGGCGGCCTCGGTATCATGAATGGAGCAAGGACCAACAATGACAATAAGACGATCATCTTTACCATGGAGAATTTGAGAACACTCATTACGAGCTTCAGTAGATGTTTTTTGAGAATTCTCAGACTATACATATAATTTGTTAGGACAACAGACCCCATGTTTATCATTTGACATATTTTTTTTTTTTTTTTCAAAAATAAGAAACTTACGGGAGGAAATTCTTCTTGCAAGAAAGCAGGAGTTAACAAGGCGTTGTACCCAGTGATACGAAGATCTTCCATCATTTTTGAGATTATGTATAATTAAAAGTAGAAAAGAAAAGAAAAGAAAAAAGTACACGAGGAGAGAAATCACAAAGTTTTTAAGGATTAATATGCCTAAAGCAGTCCATGAGTTAGCCTTTTGATTACAACATTAGTTTTTTACTAATGACTCACATAAACTCATAATTTTTTCTCGCCGATTCAAGTAAGGATATTTTTACACATGTCAAAGAAAAAGAAGGGTTTCTTGTCTTGTGTAGCCTTGGACGTTTTTTTTTTTTTTTTTTTTTTTTTTTTTTTTTTATTTATTAAATTTTTTTAATTTGTCACTTTAAGGTAGAAATCCGTTTTTTGGTAAATGCAAAGTTTTTATTTTGAAATATTATAAGATAAACAAATATTAAAAAATGACCCGACTTTTGGTCTTATATACAACATTTCCGAGGGCCTTTTCTAATACTGTAAATTGCTTACTGTGACTTTATCAATACAACATCTATGTGCATAATGCATTCAATAAATACTTGAGTAGGATATCTCCTTTTCTCTCTCTCTCTCTCTTTCTTTCTTTTAGTTTAAATTATTTTCCAGACACACATCATTATGAGTAATACTGTGTTATTTGATACGCTCAAGAAATCAGATCTAGATCAGGTATGACAAACAAGTAAAAAATATACAGTGTTATATAATAATAAATTTACATTTAATCACTATAGTATTACAATAGGTAATAATGCTATATATTCGGAATTAAATGTATACAATCTTATAGTACAAGATTAGTTTTTTGTCTTCTGGAATATTTCATTTGGATGGTTTAGCACAGGTAAATTTAACCCCCTCTTTTAATACTAAATGCTCATATTTCCCTCCCTCCCCCTTAATATTCCATTCCCCTTGCTATACATATATATATAAAAAAGATATCAATGCAAGACTATGGGAGTCTGGGAATTACATCTATCAGTGATAGAAAAAAATTATTTCAGGTACAAAGCATTTTAGACTAAAAAATCGGTACCTGAATCATAAAATGTTTCTTATTTTTTTGCATATACCCAGTTAGTTCAAACATTGAGACATCAACAAGATTTAAATATTATGCCTTCTTCACCCAGTAATAGAGATTTTTCTGATGAATCTTTAATGGCGTATAATTCTTTTTCTGGTTTAAAAACCCCTCAACAACAGCCATCTTCTCGAATAAGATTACCGTTAAAAACCAATATGATTGGATTATCTAGTATATCCTACGTAAAGAAAACTCCAAACATGCATAGCAAAGATTATGTACCACCAAGTATATCTACTAGTATGTCTTCTCCAAGAATTAGCTCACCATGCCGCTCACCATTCACACATAAAAAAAATCAGCTCCCAGTTTTTATCCGTAAACAGCAACAGCAAGACGAAGAAGAAGATGATGATGATGAAGATGATGAGAGAGAAATTGTAAAAAATAACAATCTGAACCCATATGGGGTTCCAACCAACAATAATAGACATTTAACACAAAAAAAGAGTGATTTAAATCAGAAAATCCGTGTTTGTGTTAGAAAAAGACCACTTGCTAGGAAAGAAGTTGAGAAATGCGAAAAGGATATTACACCTGTGCAAGGCGTTCGAACCGTAAATGTCAATGAGCCAAAGTAAATTTTGTATACTTATTTATTTCATGTATGCATAAGTAAACAAAAACAAACATATTTTAGGGTGAAAGTGGATTTAACAAAATATATTGAGCAACATACCTTTAATTTTGACGATGTTTTTGATATGGATAGTACAAACGATTATGTAAATATATTTTTGGTTGTACATTTTATATTGAAAATTTTACGTTTTGTATACATAGATTTACCAAAGAACTGCACAACCGCTTGTCAAGTATATATTTGGTGGCGGTAAAGCTACATGCTTTGCATAGTAAGCATTCTATAAATACCAAAGAATATCACTAACTATTTGTTTTAGCGGCCAAACTGGCTCAGGAAAAACTTATACTATGATGGATCCTAAACATGGTCTTTATATATTGGCTGCTCAAGATATTTTCAACATGTTACAACAACCTGAATATGGACATCTGTGTGCATGGATTGGGTTTTATGAGATTTATCAAGGACAATTGTATGATTTATTGGCAGATCGAAAGAAATTATTTGCTAGGGAGGATGGCAAACAAAATGTTGTGATTGTAGGATTAAAAGAATATTTAATCAAGAATGTTTCTGATTTAATGCAAGTATTTGAATATGGAAATCAGATTAGAAGCACAGGTAAACTGCATAAAATAAAAATAGCTTGTATTGTAAGCATTCTGATATATACATATATATATATACTTTTGATAGGCAGCACAGGTGCTAATTCTGATTCTTCTCGTTCACATGCTATTATGCAAGTTTTATTGAAACCAGTATCAGCAAGCAGAAAGAAATCAGTTGAACCTATTGGAAAATTGAGCTTTATTGATTTAGCAGGTAGTGAACGTGGTGCTGATCGTGGTGAAACTGATTTGAAAACAAGAATGGAAGGCGCTGAAATCAATAAAAGTTTACTAGCACTAAAAGAATGTATTCGAGCATTGGATCAAGATAAAAAACATACACCTTTTCGACAAAGTAAATTAACTCAGGTATTAAAAGATTCTTTTGTGGGTAACTCTCGTACTTGTATGATAGCAACTGTATCACCCAATCAATCCAATAGTGAACATACATTGAATACCTTGAGATATGCAGATAGAGTCAAAGAATTGAAAAATGGCGGACTTGTGTGTAGCAATGAGGAAGAACAACGCAGTATTGTATCTAGTAACACAATGCCAAATATGATGAAAAAAGAACATGTTGATGAGGATACATTTCTTTTAGATAGTGAAGATTTTTTGACCTGTTCAGACACATTGTTAGATACTGATTTTCCTCATGAAATCGTGTCAACTGCACCACCAACGTCCAATGATTCGCCACCAATTACACCACCACATCAATATAATAACATTACACCAAAAAATCATTTTGATATACCAATGATTGAAGAATTTATATCCCAACATCGAAATGAAATTCGTATAACCAATGAATGTTCAAAAAAGGAAACCCGACATTTAACTCATGTTTCTCTTGGACTCACAACAGATAACAAATTGAAAATGTCGAGTGAATTTATTGATTATCTTAGTAATTTGGATGATATTCTTGATCAAAAGATGGCGGCTATTGATAATTTAAAAGATAAAATTCGTTTAGTATTGAATCAAGTTGAATAAAGAAAAAACCTAAATAATTTAGATACGTATTATGTTTCACTACAAATTATCTCTTTCCGGTTATTGCTGGTCTGTGTAATTTATATATAAAAAAAAAAAAAAAAAAAGTTGGTAAACAATAAAAACTTCTTTTTTTTTTTCACCTCTCTTCCCTTATTTTTTTGAAAAATGTCTTCTTTATCAGTTTCTTCAAATGGTATAGGTATAGCAAATTTACCAAATCAAAAGCATAAAATCATATCTGGTAAAGGAGTTAATTTTACCTTGATGGTTTGTGGTGAATCTGGGCTGGGTAAATCTACATTTATAAATACACTTTTTACAACTACAATCAAGAATTATAAATCTCCAGGCAAAAGACATGATAAGCAATTAGACAAAACTGTTGAAATTGAGATTACAAAAGCAGGTATGTTTCTATTAAGCCATTAGCAAAAAAGCGAAACATTAAAAATAAATAATTAGAATTGGAAGAAAAAATGTTTAAAATAAGATTATCAGTAGTTGATACACCAGGATTTGGAGACTACATTAATAATAGAGATAGTTGGCTGCCTATCATTGATTTCATTGATGATCAACATGAAAACTACATGAGACAAGAACAACAGCCCTCTCGTCAAGATAAAATAGATATGCGTGTTCATGCTTGTCTTTACTTTATTAGGCCAAATGGACACAGGTACTACATTTTAACGAAAAAAAAAAAAAAAAACTGGTTTTAATTGTGTGTAATATAAATAGCTTAAAGTCACTAGATATCGAAATAATGAAAAGGCTTGGTTCAAGAGTTAATTTAATTCCTGTCATTGCAAAAGCAGATACTTTAACTCCAAATGATTTACAAATATTTAAAGAAAACGTAAGTTTATTGTAGTAATTTTTAATTTAAAATATCTAATTAAACCTTCTCCCCCCCCCCACTTTCCCAGGTCCGTGAATCCATTAGTGCCAATAATATTAATATCTTTTCATGCGCTATAGATAGTGAAGATGAATACACAACAGTTCGAAACCAAAGTATCGCAGCTGTATCTCCATTTTCAGTCATTGGCTCGACTGAAATTGTTCAAACTTCAGATGGTAGAAAAGTAAGAGGTCGTGAATACAGTTGGGGTATAGCTGAAGTAGAAAACGATAATCATTGTGATTTTAAAAAGCTTCGAAATTTATTGATCCGTACTCATATGATTGATTTAATCTCATATACCGAAGATATTCACTATGAATATTATAGACAGCAACAAATGGCTACTCGTAAATTTGGTGAACCAAAGTAAGTTGCATATGTGTATATATCTAACATATCATCTCAGATGAGTCTAATTTTTGTTTTGTTCATATCCGTAGACTTAAAAAGAGCGAGAATCCTAAACTTCGAGAAAAGGAAGAAATGTTAAGAAAAACATTCACTGAAAAGGTTAGAAACGAAGAAGCTAGATTCCGTCAATGGGAACAACAGGTAAGGCATCACAACATACTTCATTATAATCAAAATATTTCTAACTTGTGATAAATAAAGCTCATTAAGGAGAGAGATCGATTAAATAAAGATTTAGAAAGTCAACATACAAATATCAAAAGACTAGAAGTCGAATTAGATCAATTATATCAACAAGGAGGGGGACGTAACCGCACAGTGAGAAGATAAAAAGAAAAAGAAATTACGACCTGGTGCCATCTTTTTCTTTCTCCCATTTATTAATATTATTATTCCAACATTTCACAATCATATTCCATCTAATAAATATTTCACTATTGAAGTCAAATATACGGCTTTTGAAGGTTTTAATTCATGGTTGGAACTATCTTTTTTTTTTAGATTTTTAGCTACAAAATATATATATATATATCTTTTGTCTTTTTAATTTTTGCATACTTCGATTTCTACAGAATATTTCATTAGAAAAAGTTATTTCAAAATTTCCAAAACTATAGTGAGCGGCTATTGAAATATGTTTCCTGATTTTGGATTCAAAAGTGTCAAAAATTGTCAAAAAATATTTCTTTCGTAATTTTCATGAAATACTGCATAATAAGAAGCAATTTAAATAATAATATTAAGAATAGAAAATTTGGTTCTTAATCTGATAGTATAACTTTCAACAAAAGTTTTATGCAAAAATATCTCTCTAGCTGCAAAAAACTGAAATACTGTTTTTTGTCAGACACACTATGTTTTCATAATAGAATTTTTAATTTTGCATTGCAATATAATAGTGCCATTTATTACCTACAATTCAAATGCTTAAGCATAAAAAAATGTGCATTTTTCGTTGAAAAATCGAGTTTTTTCTGATTTTCGATTCAAATCCCTTACAGCTACAGGCAAAATTTTGAAAAATTTGGGTCAAAAATAAAACCTCTTGTTTTTTAATAAAATATATTTGCATATGCTGCAAGTGATGAAAAACATGTTTCCACATGAAATTAAGCTCCTAACTTTTCTATTTCTCGAGATATCGCCTCTAGAATGCCTAAATTCTGTTGCATTCGCCATTTTCATACCATTTAGAGATAATTGTTCTGCAATATGTGGTAAGCAAAAACTTGAAAGCTTTCCAAGATGTAAGATCATATTATAAATAAACACCAATGACCAAAATTTGTTATTTTAAAGAAAATCAGTGGTGGTTAACAAGATCAAGCAAATAGTAATTCTAGTAGTATATAATTTTATGATAATCAGGATCAAGAAATTTTCATATATTCTGACAACATAAAAAATGCGAAAATAAATTTTAGATAACATAATATTATTTTTTGAGTTGTAGTCTAATTTCGAAGCAAAGTCTACAGGAAAAAACCCTTCTTGAAAGTTAATTTAACTTCATGCATTAATAAGCACCGCGGCAGAAAATGACAAATCTTTTTTTTTTTTTTGAATTAACGCAAATAACACAACAGGTGGCAACAACAACATCAGCAGGTTTCTTTTACAATATCATCTAACCATGTCAACTGTTATTATACCAGCTTGGAAAAAATTACTACAATCGTCTTTGCAAGACAATATTGCAAAATCAGGTAGCTCAGCCACTTATGTTTCTATCGCTACAGTCAAAAAGGATAACACGCCAGCTGTAAGAACTGTTGTTATGAGAGGATTTGTAGCCGAACACCATACCGAAGAAACAAATTGGAAAAGCGACCTTCTTGTGGTCATTACTGACAAGACATCTGACAAGATTAAAGAAATTATGAATAATCCTCATACTGAAATATGCTGGTAAATTACAATTAAAATGGATGTACTTTAAGTTATTAATTAGTATTAAAAGGTATATGAATGGTACCATGGAACAATTTCGTATTGGTGGTACTATAAACATTGTTGAAAAAGATTTTGATCAAAGTAAACTAAACCATTTGGATTCAAATATAACTATAAATCAGTCAGTAAATGATATTAATAGCCAAAAAAGTTTAGCTTTACAATCATTTACCAAGCAACAGCAGCAACAACAAACAGGTTTTAACTGGCAAGCAGAAAGATTACGTCAATTTATTCAATTTGGGTCATCTATGAGGGCAAATATGGTGCATAGTAAACAAGTCAAAGAACTTGAAATCAGTGGAATAGATCCTACTAGTGGTTGGTTTCAAAACGATGAAATGCAAGGACTTTTGGAAGAAGCTTATGAGAATTTTGTGTTACTTGTAGTAAAAGTAACTTCTGTACGTCATTGGTCTCCATCAACAGGAACCAAATCCATGTTGTAATCTTGGTCACACGTTTTACAATAAAGAAAACTTTAATATCTGTTGTCCAAATACTATACAAGTTATGCTTCCAGTCAAGAATAGTGTTTTATACATTTATAATTAATTAGATGAGAAAAACATCTTTTTTTCTTTTTTTTTTTTTTTCCTTTTTCTACTCTTTCAAATTTGCATAAATTTAAAACATATAGAATGTCCATTACTCAAACTGTGATTGAAAATCAGGATAATTTGTTGACAACGTCTAGAAATAAATCTTTATCTCCATCTCATTTCCACATTAATGATAACCATCGGTCATTGGATTCAATATCTCCCAATTCAAGTAGTAGACCAAAATTACATACAATCCATAGTTCAGATACTTCTCGATTTCCTACGTTAGAAAAATTAGAAAATTCGATGATTTTATCAAAGAATTCAAATATTACAATTGAGCCTGTTACATTTCCGGCAGATTGTACTAACAGCAATATGGCTAAATCAAATCAGGTTTGTTCCCATTTTTTTTTCGAAACTTTTTTGAAAAAGAATCTTATCAAGTGTTTCATGTTTAATAAAGCGATGTGAAGAGTATTCACTCAACTACAAGTAATAGCAATAGCAATAGCAATAGCAAAAAACGAAATCAATTTAGAAAGAAAAAGAATTATCAATCAACACCAACAGAAATATTTGCAAAAAACCTTAGCGAAGCAGTATTAGATGTTGATGGTACATAAATTACAGTCTAACTAAGAGGCAAAAATTAAGGTTTATTAATTATTTTATAGATTCATTCGAAGATGGCTATGTGTACAACACAAAAGGTGGTTTATATCCCTCGCTATCCCCACCTATTGCATTTGAATCAAAAGGAACGAACAATTATCGCTCAACTGCTAGTAGTAATGATGAAAATAGTAGCTATTTCTCAGATCATCATAAACAAAAATTTAGAAGGCCTGGTCTTCGGTCTACAGTATCTGAGCTGCCTGCAAGAGGCGTTAAATCAATCTACCTAGATTCCATGGCTTCCAAATTTGAAAAACGAAAATTTCGTAATTCTCATTTTAGATGTTCATCATTATCAGGAGAAGATGATGATGAGGAAAATGCGCCTTTATTATATTATTCTTCACCTAGCACTAACACAAGACGTAAACGATCTTATGAAAATAGAAGGTACGTGCGTTTTTCATGGTCAAAACGTTTATGCATGTAAACATATATTTACATTTTGCATTTATATATCTAGGAAAACGTCGAGAAACTTATTTGCAATGTCAGTTTGTTGTGGTTGGTTATCCATCATCAGTTTTCTTTGTGCAATCATATGTCTATCTCTAATCTTTTTGGCTAGTCCATTACAATCAGTAGAAATCATTACGTTTGGAAATGTTTTGGGTACTCAAAAGCAATTGATTTTCAATCTCCATGCAAGAGCACGGTAAGAATATATGTTGTTATTTCCTGCTGTTTGATATTACATTTATGCTAACACATGTTGTTACACCAATTTTTAGTAATTCAAATGCATGGAAAATTCAAATATCACACGCAGCCATTAGTTTGTTTGCGGCTAGTCATTTTGTTCCAACTTTAAACATCATGAATGAGACTAGTAGAAATACTAGACAAGGTAAAATTTGTTTATATCCAAATAAGTAACTGTAGACTATAACGAAATTCTATTTACATAGAGTATCTTGGTACAATTAACAAATTGGATGACCCTCTGATTTTTGAAGCTTCTCCTTTATTTTACTTACGATTTAAATCAAGTGTTTCAACGAGTCAAATTCAGATTAAAAATCCAGGTGAAACTAAAGATGATTCTAGTGGGAATGAGCGATGGTTTGTATATTTATACTTATATTCTGATATTTGCATTAATATAATTCACATAGGTCACTACTTATCAGATATCCTTATGAGCTAACGATAAGAGGCGTGTTGAAATATCAGCTATTTCCTTACGTTAATACAAAAACATACTCTGCAAGAGTGTGCAAAATAATGCAAATTGATCCTGCTACTGGTAGTATTAAGGAAGTACCAATTCCTGAGCAATCTATTTGTGATGAAACTTGACTTTACACTATTCGTCCCGACACCTCCATTGTTCACGCATTCATGCGTATATGGCAAAATAATATATATATATATGCATCTACTTGAAATTAATTATGTAATTGTCTACATATATATATATATATATATATTTATTATATACCCTTTTTTTTAAAAAAATTAGTAAAATTACAATTTGACCGTTTCCTCTATTGATAATACACACATAAATTTGATTCGTAAATTTGGCATAGTAATATTTACATTGAATAAATATATGATTAAAGCATAGTGCTGTTTGGACAATTTACAATCAAGAACATTTAGTGCTAACACACACACGAGCCATGATTTGAGACAAGATATTATTTTATGATTGAGTTGTGTGGTTTTGAAATAAAAATTTTAGATTGAAAAATTAGAAAGTGCATTCGAAGATATAACATTAACAGCTACGTTCAGGTATATACCGTATAGGTGCATTTTAAAATAAACAAAAAGATGAGTAATATATTTATGCTTTTGGCTATATTATAAAAAGAATTAATATTTTTTATGCCATCGTTTTTAATACCTCAATGTAGGGAAAATCTCTAGCTTTTGTTAACATAATCTTTCTTAATTTTATCTGTATTTTGATGGTGTAATGATACATTACATAGCTGAGATTGGCAGGTATAAACCAACTGAAGTTACTTTATTTTAAGCACTTACAGTGATGTCTGATCCCCTCCCAAACTCTGCGGCCCTTATTACATTTTCGCGGGGCACGTAGCTTTTCAAGAAATCAAAATGAGGGCATTTGGACCATACAATTTAACTAGCAAATTAATACAGTAAAATGCTAAAATTTTAACCTCGAATGCTGTTAAAGTTGTTGTATACAGTATATTTTGAAATTTTCAGCCTATTTAAATTAATATTCATTGATCACAAATATTTTTCAGCTGTCTTATTTTTTTTAACACGAAAAAGAGTTTTTTTTTAAAAAAAAAAAAAACTGATAAAATTCTTCAAAAGCAGTTATTAGCTAATAAAATCAAAATATGTTATTCTTATTTTTACTGCATATTATTACGAGCAACTTCAGAATTCAATTTTGAATAGTTATTTAATTTTATAAAAATTTACAAAGGTTACCATCTAAAACGTTCCATACAAACAGTTTTACTATGATCTCCTCCTGGATGCCCTCAGATTACATGGATGCGTTCAAATATGGCCGTCGATAGGTTTATGTGGTTATCGATGTGCTTATACGAGAGCACCTCAGATATTAACTGAAAAGTCAATTAATAAAAAGTTAAAAATAGTATTTTTTTTAACTATAGCAACCTTCTGCTTAATCAATTACAAGTTTTTCTAGTATATAGCACCATCAAGTATGTCAAATATTTGGAAAAATATACCTATTCAAAGTTTCCAAAATTTTAAAGCTTTGAATTTAGTGTGGTTACAAACACGTCTAAAGTTGTGAGGATCGAAGTTCGGTACAAGGTTTATGTTAGTATGAATTAGCAAACATAAATCTGGTAATTTAATGTCTATTCATATCAACGGTACTTTAAGTGAGAATTAGATAATATGGAGATCTATAGTGTGTAAATATGTACATATTCCACAATCTACCTTTGTTGTTAGTTCTAAGTTACAGGTCATTATATCCCGATAGACAGGAACCATTTACGGAACAATGAAACTTCCTACACCTATCAAAGATTTACTGTTTTCGGAATGTTGTAATTCTTATAGATCATACATTTACTCTTTTGTAAACTGTAAGGTTAAATTTTTTTGGACTGAACTTAGGCAAGCTAGGGAAAGTTTTTATAAATTAGTTTTACAGTTGTGAAAGGTAAGTCTTAGATAGTTTTTGGACTTTTGGCATAATATTAGGTCTAACCATGTCAAATATAATTCAAAAATATTGAATTATTCTTGAAGTTTATGAATAAAATATGATTTAAAAAAAAGCAATGATGCACCAACTTTTCCAACTGTATGTAAAAACTAAAAGAAGTCTGAGGTTTATTAAGATATTATAGTATGAGTCTTTTATATTTATTCACTACTTACTACTGAAAATATAACTATAGAACCAATAGATCAATATGGTAAGTATTTAACTATTATTGAATTAACAAATTAGGAAAACATCATGTTGAATGCTTTTCCTCGTTGACATGTTTCACATTTAGTATTTGCCTTGTTCTTGTTGAATTTATTGATGGAGCCCGTGTCTTCAAATCTAATAATTATATTAATAGCGCCGCCGCCTTGTGGCTTCTACAGCTTTTTATAATAATTTGGAAGATAATGAACCTTTGGATTTGTAATCCTTATTGGGAATAGGGGAACTAATTAATTTATGACAACATTCTTAATTTACTTTTAATAAAGAATGACCCTAGAGGAGGGATATACTTGATAAATGTCAAATATATATAATATGCAGGAAACAAATATATGCTATGTTATAATAGTAAATAAATACTGATCTAATAAATAGTTATTACTGTGAGGGAAATAACCCTTCCAATGTTTTAAGAAATTACACTTTTATTATATTTTCTATACCGCTGTATACCTTATGCAATTTTCTAAAAACTTATAAGATAGCACCTTTTAAGGGCATTTAAATGGTATAACATGTTAGCTAATAGCAAAAAAATTGAACGAATGGGAGGATAGCAAAGAGAGATATGTCTATTTTTTATATGTGAGACATTAAGAAATAAAAATATGTGGTGTCTTAACTTTCGATTAAAGTATCCGATGATTCTATATTTTTATATCAAAAATGCTATAGATAGTAACTGTCCGAGGAATGTTCAAAAAGTATAAAAGGCTAAGCATTTTTGCTCATCTTTCCCTTTATCGTATTATTATCTTTTCGTCATCCTTTTTTTCAATATGGTTCGTCCTATTCCCACTGAAGTCCAAAACTTTATTAAGTTGTCACTTATCGAAGGTCTCTCTTACTCGTCCATTCAGAAAATGTATCCAAGTGTAGGATCAGGTACACTTTCTCGGTATAAAAGGAAGTTTTTAGGTGACTCCACATCACCCAAAGGTGGAAAACAAAGCAAAATTAGTACACAGACTCGGAAATAAATAGCCAGAAATCTCCGAAACGGTATTCTCAATGGCCCCAAAGGTGTACAGAGCTATCTGTTGACTCTTGGAATTGAGATGTCTCCAAGAGGCATTAGACACGTACTTAAGTCAAAAGGCTTTAAAGCTAGAAGAAAAGTCAAGACTAATTTTGTCAATGCTACCAACGAGAGAAAGCGTTTTGCCTGGGCCAAAAAATACCAGCATTATACTGTAAATGCCTGGCTTAAACGGGGTTTTTCTGACGAGACTAGAATCAATATGTGGGGCTCAGATGGAAAATCCTACTACTGGACGGATGGTGACACTGAGCTACTGCTTCACCAGATTGAGTCCCATATTCAAGGAGATGGTGGCAGCGTCCTGTTTTGGGGCCTTATAACTGCGGAAGAACCTGGATATGGCTCTACCATTACTGAAAGATATGTTAACATAGAGGTTTACATCGATATTTTGCAGACATCTTTGTTAAATATCTTGGAGTACTATGGGCTAGATAGGAAGAGCTTCCGGTTTCAGCAGGACAATGCCAGGCCACATACTTCCGTTCCTACTAAGCAATGGTTTCAACCTCAGGGGTTCTCCCTGAAGTCTATTCTCGACTGACCACCCCAAATTCCGGACTTAAACCCTATAGAACACGTCTGGAATCAACTAAAACGTCGTCTGAATGCGCATCCAGCTAGAGCCGCCACCATTGCAAAACTAGAGGCTAGAATCCATCAATAATAATATAAATTTACTAAGGAGGACTGCCTCAAGTATATAGACAGCATGCCAAACAGAATTAAAGCTGTCATCAGGTGTAAGTGTGGTCCAACTAGATATTGAGCTTTTTCTTATATTTAATAAATATCAAAATTTTAATTTTAAGCGCTGCAAAGTGAAACTTAAAAACCGGCGATAGTTTTAAGCAATATGTCATTTAAGAGCTACAATTTTAGGTTAAAATTTGGTACTAAAAGCATGTAGAAATATTAAATATTGACAGAGATATGACTTTATATACGAAATTTTTTAAAACATTGGAAGGGTTATTTCCCTCACTGTATAATACATAGAATTTTTATGTAAATAAGACAAATTATTAATATTAAATAAAGATTCTCTTCAATTTTTGTGTGTGATTTAATTTAACCAGTTCCTTTATTAAATTACAGTATACTTTTTTTCTTGCAACAATATAAAAAATAACAATTAAAGAAAAAGAATGAATTGATCAGTTTCTCAACTGTTATAAAAATCAAAAATGATGGTAAAGTTTATTTAAAAAGTAAAATGTGGTTGCTTTTATATGTTTTAGCTATTATGGTTATCTCAGGGACCACATCAGTATAATTCCCTAAATTGTATCATGAGAATAATTATCCAAACATACCTTGAGGATTATTCATCAATAATCCGGTCAAAGCAAATGCCATGTTGCGATATTGCGTGGCAGTATGGATGCTCTGGGAATTAGAATTATTAATACTGTTAAAGTTGCCCTTTTTTAGTATTGTGAGAATTGCCCATTAATTCATGATTATAAATATGAGAAAAAGTCTGGAATATACTATGGTATTACAATAGAAAGAAATAGACAGATATAGCTGAATACAAACCACTGTTTATAGTCATAAGGTGTAACATATATGAAATTATGCCATGTAGTAAAATATACTATTTATGGACATGTTGAATTAGCGTTTCAATGTTACTTCAAATGTATATATTTAGATTTAGCAGTTGTTAATATTGTAGAAGGCGGCATAGATGTGGTTGACCCAACACACATTAAAGTTTGTGTAAAATAAAATTGAAATTTTTAAAAAAAAAAATTTAAAAAAATAGACGCTATTTCATATAAACATATTTTAAATTTAAATAATCGATATGATTTGCAGTAAGATTTTTTATTGATTGAGCTATTGATAAGTTTTTTAACAACATTTTCTGCAGAGAAATCTAGGTTCTGTCCTTTTTCGAATTTAAACTTTGGGATGAGGGTATACAGGCCTTTTTTTTTACGTATTCCTGAAGATATCACTGCGAAACATTAATATCATAAAATAACTTAATTAGATCTAACAGAGCTCGCTGAAATTTATAAAAAAATAAAAAATAAATGTTGCTAACTCAATTCAACAAATGCTAAATGTAATATATATTCTGGAATCTACTACTGTAAAAAATGTCAAAAAAAAGTACTCAAAAATTTTTTATACTTCAATATTGTTGCATCCACAGTTCTGTGTAGTTATCTTGGTTAAGATTATGGCACAGTTTAGTAGGACATGTTCTGTATGGCTGTGTAATATGTTATAAAGCTCAGTTAATATCATGTAATGTGGAATTATGGTATCACATAGGTTTGATTGGATATATAAATATGTACTTATTTAGATTAGTCTTGATTAAAGAAGTTTGGATATAAAAGAGATGCTTTCCATCTTATAATAAAGTTCTTTAGATTTTGTGTGAGATTTAATTTAACCAGTTCCTTTATTAAATTATACATTTTTTCTTGCAACAATATTTATCCTAAAACTTGTGGTAATTCAAATATCCTATAAAGAGCTTCAAAAATAGTAAGTTTTATCATTAAAAAGTTTTAGTATACAGTCAAACCTCAATTTAAAGGCAATCGTGGTTTCTGTTAAAAAGTTCCTTATATTTTATATCGAGGACCTCCCTTAAATCAAATTTAAAACACAGATCAGCTTCAATTTTAAGAAAGAATTGAAGGCATCTTAGATAATTACACTATATCCTTAATCCATGATGGTAATGATGAAATTGACGATATCACTAGGCAGAAAACCATAGTTTACATACAATTCACCCAGGTGAATTGTACGTGAATTATTTTGAAGTTTTTGTTTCGGGATTACATTCAAGAAGTTATCGCATTCAATATCAGTACCCAGTTAAAATATGGAATGGCCTATTTCTGAAGGCGAACGAACTAAGTATATATCAAATTGGCAAAATTATATATCCAACGTATAACATTATGTAAATTATCATTACAATCCGGTTCTTTATACTATAAGTATTTTATAAAAATTTATGACAAAAAAATATGTTTTTTTTTATTCTTCTTCACATGTCAAATAATCTATATAATGTAGAGATTTATATCCAAGTCAAGTAACCGCTAAATCCTATATTTCTTTCTATTTTTTATAAAATTGTAAGTTGTGATGAAGCTTTCTTAATTCCTCATTCTCAAATAAACTAATATAGTAAAGTGTCTATTCTGAAATCTCAGTAAATACAAAAGAGGATATGTGTGGTTGATGGGGTAAAGATTGTACCCACATGGTCGTTGTGTATGATCTTTTTTTTATTGCCGTCTAAAATAAAAAAAGATGAAAAAGAAACGATGTCAAATTTGGAAGAAATTAAAAATATTGAAGAAGAACTGTAACTTTTTTACTTTTTATAAGAAAAATAAAGCATTTTTTCTACAGACGTGAAGTCAATTTCAAAGAATTATATGATAGCTAAAAAATGACTCATCGAACTGTGCTTCTATTTTGTTTCATTCATTGATGGAAACCAGTTTGTTTTCGCACAAATTTAACATATCCAAGAGTTAAGGCATTGTAGAGCATAAAAAAAAGTGTCGTGAAGTAACATGTAGTTGGTAAATATTGCCAATAAATTGTACACAATAAGACGATATAATAATACGGAATTTGTATTTAAAAAACTAAAGACAAAAACAAAAAAATTTAAAGGATTTTAGCAGCCCATAAAAAACAGATTACTGTATATCATTATAAACACAATAAAAAATACTCGTACGATGTTATTCCTTTTAGTTATATTTTTTGTTTCTAATGTACTTATTTATAAAATTTAGTAACATTTCTCATAATATTATACATATATACACCCAGCAAGATCTAATGTAAATTTGGTGCCTCAGCCATAAAGTACGTATAAGTAATTCATAAAATCAACCTTTGAATTAAGTTGCTTGTCAATTTTTCATTTTTTTGTTCCGCTTTTTGATGATATCAATTTTCAAATCGTATCAATTTTGAATCGCACCAATCTAATCTCCCTTTTCCCGCTTGTTTTGACATTCATAATACGTAAAAGTTTGGTGATAATGCAGGTGACCATTGTACAATTTCACCTTACATATGTCAAAACTATTTGGAATTGAATTGTACGTTAATGAAATGTGAGAATTTTTGTAGTAGAATATAACATTTACCGAAATTTCTTTGAACAAATTGTATTTTGTTAAGCTTTTTACCTTAAAGAAGTTGTAGGGGTTGTTTCTACTTATTTTTATACATTGTGAAACATAGGCTCAATTATGAATTATAGAAGAAGAAGGCATATGGAGCTATTGTGGTGCTGTCAGTTTCAAGTTCAAATAGTGAAATAAACATAAAATATATAGATAAAAAAAATAGATGAGAAAAGGTTGTAATATAGATTTTGCACTTTCCCCTGTTTTTCATTATTTCACAAGCTTCGTGTCACTTATTCATGTTTATAATAAGAAAATAAGGTTTTATGTTTATTTATGGTGAGGTTATGCTGATATCACTTTAATTTGCAGCATTCACGTAAGCTTTTACTTTACTTTTAAATTACAATATGTATGTTTCTTTACAAATACGTCTCCCAATTGCTTTTTTAAATATAAAATATAAAATAATGTTAAGTTTATTCATAAATCATCATTCTCAGCGCTAGTTCATAATATTTTTTATTATTTATTTCAAGTAATATTCTTGTGAATTATTGAAAAAAGAATCGGTAGAATTGAAACATAATTTGAAACAGACGTAATCTTGAGTGTTTGAAATATAAAAAAAAAGGATAGATGAAAGGACTTGATGTAATACTTTATACTTTTCTTTCAATATTTCAATTTTTACACATTTTACACATAGTAGAAAGTAAGTTTGCAGATTTAAAGTATATATTTTTTTTTGTTAATTTTGTCGATATGCTCAAATATATTTCATTGTTAGTAGCAATATCGCTCTCTGTGTGATACGATATATCTTTCTAAATTGCCTAAAGTAAATATATAAGATATATTTATATAAATATAGCTCAAATAAATAAACATTAACTAATTTTTTTTATTAGTGAATACAATGATTTGAGAGGAAAGCGTGTTCTAGATAAGGTAAATCATATACATAATCTGTATTTTATAAAAGTTATGTATTAACACTTTCTTTATTTTAGGATCTAATGTAGTTTTGCCGAAAAGATCAGCCAACTAAGAGGTGAGTAGTGCTACTTGCATCATGTTATTTTGAGTGCAAATATTGGCTTTCCAAGGACTTTTATAGCTATACCCTTATTGTTAATATAATATTATAACCAATTAATTTGATATGACCTATTTTTTAAATAAAATAATCAATTTTTATCCCATAAATATTCATATTTTGTGTTTTTATTATTCTTCTTTTCATTTTGCAATGATGCTGCTAATGTAATATAAGCCTCAGCTATCTATCTTTATTAATAAACCCTCCTTTTTTACCGTTTTTACCCATAATATGTGATATCTGATTGATCCTGAATCTGATTTTAAGCATAAAAATGATACGATTTATTGAATGAAACAAAGAAATCTCTACTATCAATGTCTCATTTGTTTTGGATTTTGTCCCAACATTTGATTTTTAAAAGGCAATGACTAAATAAAGCAAAAGTGATCACTGAATTTCAAGCTTACTTCAAATAAGATGAGTTTAATTCACTTAATAATTCACATATAATTCACGTACGTAAATAGAATTATTCCTTGTAATTCACATTGTGGAACTATTTTGTGAATTATGATTTTTTGCCTAGTGTATGGAGGAAACAAACGACGTTATTCCTGTAACTGAGGAAAAATCCTAGCAAGTTTAGGTTATGTTACTTCAAACTTTGTTGCTACTTGCTACGAATAATGAAGATTTCAAAATACTTAAAGATATGGTAGATTTCTACTTACAATATAAAAACCCCGTAATACAATGCAGATGCAATCAAATTACATTAAATGGGTTTTTCTCAAGAGATTAGAAAATATTTTCAGTATTATCATCTAGTAAAAAAATTTTGTACCTAAAACTGTTCTTTTTTTAATTTTGGGGTCAATAATATTATAATAAAATAAGGAACATGTGGAAAGAAAAAGCTCGCTTAAATATAAATTCGAAATAAGGCATTTTAAGCTGTAAAATTTGTCCACCAGCCTTTGGTGGATACAAAAAACCTCCTTTATATCGAAGTTTCCGTTATATTCAAGAACCTTATATCGAGGTTTGACTGAATATCTAAATATAACTTCATATCACCAAGCCAAAGAATAAATTGTCTATTATGTACGTAGCAGATATCTCACTCAATTAAAGCTTACCTTACACCGTTGTCCCTTTTTTTGTCCCTTCTACATATTGTACTTACAGAATGAATATGATTTGCTAATTACAATCATAATATTATACTATTATTGTCTTACTTTTCAATGCAATTTTACCTATTAATATAGTCTAACTGTTAAAATTAATTTGTGTGTTATGTAATTATCGTTGTAAAATGTTTGCCGCTGTTATACTGTATATATGGAAGCAATCCCGTTTATAAAAAGTTGTGGCAAAGTATTATATTTTTTCATTATAATACATGTACACATTAACAATATAATTTAAGGAAATGTCAATTTTCTTTTGGAGTGTAGTATATTTGTCTTTAGCCTAATATTTGAGAGAGGTAAAAAATGTTATTGTGTGAATTTAATGAAATCCACCGTTGTCATGCAACATATTGCATGATTAAAATGATAAAAACCACAGATAATGAGATGTTTAAAGAATTTGTTCTCTTTGAATTTAATAAATAATATAATTCCTTATTCCTCATAAATATACAAGAAACTTTTGTAAATCCAATTAGAGTATTTGAATTGAACAAAACTATTTTACTACCCTGCTTTAATTTAAAATAATGAGTTGTTCCATTTGCAATTACAGTACTATATTTTCTATTTTAAACATCCCCTATGCTACAAAAACGTAATTGAAAAAAGCAGAAATGGGAAATACAATTATAACTTTTCTAAGTTTATTAAAAGTAAAGCAAGGATTCATCAGTTCGATGGATCATTGTGGTATTTATATTAAATGTCTAATTCAAATTACTAATGAAGTAATTTGATTTTCTCTATGTTAAAGCTGATGGGAAAAAGGATCAGCAATTATTAATTCCAGTTGTACAATCGTCTATAAACGTATACGGTATTTTAAATTGTAGTTAAGTTTCTATAATTCATGTTCCTGGTTCTCACACCAGATTTATGTTATTAATTACTAATTCAATTTGATGTGTGAAAGACTGCCAGTAGTTCACATCACCCTACATACCATTGCATTGCAAAAAAAAAATAAAAACTTCGGAGAATTTTCTTTGAACTTTCATACATCTCAGGTGTGGCGGCAGTTTAAATCCAAAATTTTCTGATGATGAAAAAATTGGATAAAATCGATACTAAATTTTTAAAATGCAAAATTGACAGCAAACATGTATAGTAACGTGGCTAACTTTATTAAGTAGCATCAACATAAAATTTAATTTTGTATCTAATGATATATTTATTGAAAACGTTTATCACCAAAAATTTTGTAAAAAAAAGCAAAAACATAAAAATCAGTTTTTAGTAATTTAAAAAATACTTTTATAGTAAAGTTGTAAAGTTAGAGTTACAAGTAAATAACGCAAAAAAATGCCTATTATTTGAGGCATTATTTGTTACTCTAGCTTTATTTTTCATAGAGTTATTAACTTTCTTCAAAAAAGTCAAATTTTGGACGAGG
The DNA here is from genome assembly GCA_016758945.1 of Mucor plumbeus. NCBI lineage: Eukaryota > Fungi > Mucoromycota > Mucoromycetes > Mucorales > Mucoraceae > Mucor > Mucor plumbeus. Next base: position 24,334 of record JAEPRC010000480.1, read on the forward strand.
GTATACAAGGAAAAACTGATGTTTTTTTTAGATTAATTTTATAATAAAATATAATAAAACTAAATAAAAGAACCATTTTTAGCTAATAAAGTATATTCTTAAATGGTTGCTATCTCGAGTTATAGTCCATCAAAGCTGCGTTTTTGTGTGCTTTTAATGGAAATAGCTTTATAAATAGTGTATGAGCTAAAGTGGGATTTTTGCTAAAATTATTTTTCTTTCTTATATATCTGTTTTAAAATATTGCTCTCTGAGATTACTTCAAAATTGCAAGAGTTATCAACTAAAAAGTAAATTTTGTAGTAATTTTTTTTTGGTATTTTAAGGTATAGTCCGCATAAAACGGAGTTTAATAATTCAGGTCACGTAATTTGAGCCTGATATGTAGTAAATTTGTTCTTTGAAGGGGTTTTCTGGTGCAATCTTTAGGGCAACGTTGTAAAAAGTATTCTAACATACACACTCTGACCTTCTGTATGATCTCAGAGCACATGCATGTGCTCAAATAAGATATGGTCAATAGGCTCATAAGGTCATCTATGCGCTCATATGAGAGTGTTTCAGATATTGTCCGAAAAGTTAATCAATGTAAAGTTAAATCAATCCACTTTTGACATACAGTCGAACCTCAATTTAAAGGCACTCGTGGTTTCTTTTAAAAAGTCCCTTATATCGAAGATCTCCCTTAAATCAAATTTAAACACAGATCAACTTCAATTTTAAGAAAGAAATGAAGGCATCTTAGATAATCACACATCACACCACATCCTTAATCCATGATGGTAATGATGAAATTGACGATATGGAGGAAACAAACGATGTTATTCCTGTAACTGAGGAAAAATCCTAGCAAGTTTAGGTTATGTTACTTCAAACTTTGTTGCTACTTGCTACGAATAATGAAGATTTCAAAATACTTAAAGATATGGTAGATTTCTACTTACAATATAAAAACCCCGTAATACAATGCAGATGCAATCAAATTACATTAAATGGGTTTTTCTCAAGAGATTAGAAAATATTTTCAGTATTATCATCTAGTAAAAAAATTTTGTACCTAAAACTGTTCTGTGTTTGATTTTGGGGCCAATAATTGTTGTAGATATATAATAAGCAAAGTAGAAGTACATGAGAATCTGTAAGTCTTTATTATATATAAAAAACGAGATGGGGAATTGAATGAAGGGTAAATGTCTAATGCTATTTATATTTGATTAAAGGATTGCTTACACACCAGTCTAGAACGGTGTTCTCATACTAAATTTTAGTGTCAATCCTCACTTATGCTAGTGTAATTAAGTTCATATATGGATAATCAGTCTAAAGTCTTTAGTTGCTCTTGGCAACGCTTAATTGTAATAAATTATAAAATCAAGGGGTTGCCAATTAGGATATATAATATGTGAATTATAAAATCGACTTTGATTCTATGATTTAGGGGAAAAAGGTTGGTGTTACCAATTGTAATTGCTATTACTACTATGCGATTAATACCTATGATTGGATTATATTGAATTATATAACAATTGGTTATAAGTATCAATGATAATTGAGTAATAAAATATATTTATTTGGAATGGGGTTATAAATATATAAAGGGAAGAAAGAAACAGATAAATTCACTATAAATGTTCATTTAGTCTGCATAGATTATTGGTATTTATATGGCTTGGGAGTTGATTATATAATAATTGGGTTTAAGTAAGAATGTAATGGATCAAATCATTACATTAATTATTATCATTCTTTATTTTCTATCTTTTATCATAAGTCTACATTATCAGAACTTAGCTTATGTGATTATCAGGTTAATTATTTATAATGTGGATATGACGCATATGCTCAATATGTTAAAGCATAGTTAATTGCCATATTTAAATTACGGTTTCAGGTACATTATATGTGCAAATACAACAATAATGTTACAATAAAATAAGGGACATATGGAAAGAAAAAGTTCCCTTAAATATAAATTCGAAATAAGGGTTTTTAAGCTGTAAAATTTGTCCGCCAGCCTTTGGTGGATACAAAAAACCTCCTTTATATCGAAGTTTCCGTTATATTAAAAGACCTTATATCGAGGTTTGACTGTATCTTAGTTTTTTGTAGAAATATGAGATCTCAGAGATTTTAATTTTTAATAGTAATTAAATGGGTGCAAACATCTGAAACATTAATACTGAAAACGTTATACCAACTGCAAAAAATAGGATATTTTTGGATACTTATTTTTGGGTTAAATTTGAATAGCTCTGGTACATTGGTGTGTAATTTTTTCTTGGTGTTAATCAATGAAAAAAGTAGAGCAGGGATGAAAAGTCAAACCTAGTTTTTTTTTTTAAAAAAAAACTGAATTTTATGTGTATTTCTGAGTTTTTCGTAAGACATTAAGTAAACCTAGAAACAGGTACCATAATATGGTCAATTCACATTTACCTTGCAGTGTCAAAGGGATATCATAAAAAGGGTTTAATTTGAGGCTATAATAGTTATAGAAAATATGGCACGTCAAGGTACTGATGAAGATTAGTGTTTTTAAAGTTTTGCAAAACACCTCTTCTTAGATCAGTTTTTTCAGACATGATTCAACCATTAGTATGTCCTTTATTTATGCACACACATGTATACAAGCTATTTTAGTAGAAAAGATTGTCAACATATGTATCATGGTAGCCTCGCTTCATTGTATATGTACTGAGAAATTATGAAATTTCCTATAAAAATGCCAAATGTTTGGTTTTTCTCAACTGTTATTGATATTATGTTATAATTTTGACACTTGATACATAACATAGATATTATGTGTATGATTGCACTTATAATTTTAGCTCTAAAGGGTTCAGATTCCACTCTGCATTTCGGGTAATAAATTTTAATGTTTCACCTCTTTTCTTTATTCCAGGAATTTATTCTACCTTATATTCCTAATGAATTGTGAATATCTTTAATATCATAGTCTATTTTAGAACATCTCTGATATGCTGAAATATTCCGTTTATGGTATAAGATTTCAAACTGGAAGAAGGAATAGTGAAATCAATACATTCATTTTGAATTGTGCTATCATTTATGTTGAAATTTCCCATCACACATCTTGTATGCATGATAAGCCTTTATGTATATTGTACAAAAGGTTAATATTATTGTTCTTCAAAAAAAAAGACCAAATCCATCATGGTAAAAAAAAAACTCTTCAAGCATTTTATAATATACAAAGGAAGCAGTTATAAAGCACAAGCTTTAATGCCTACATTTACATGATTTCTTTCGATAGAATATATCTACTTGAAAAAGCAATTCGATATGCAGGATAAATCTATATGTTTCAAATTGGCTACTGCTACATAGTATAAAACACAAGCATTATCGTATTAGTTTTACCATGATGAATTTGTATATCGAACGTAAATGATAAGATTAATGACAAACAAACGAGCGCTTTGTTGTATTTATTTTGCTATTTTTATAACTATTGCATAAATATGGAAAATAAATACTAAAATGATTCCCTAATGTACATTTAAAATGGTATCATTTTATTTTTTCGTTTTTATGGTTAATTAAAAGACATCCATTATTATCAAAAATTATATAAATTTACCAATAGCAGTATAAATTTCTGCCGATTTATGCGTACATTCATGTAGAAAGAAGAAAATTATATACTGTATTAAGGAATAGCCAGCAGTAGTATGTACTATTTTTTTCAAAGCATAATTTATTAAATGTAGCCTCACCAGTTGTTTATACAATTCTATAATACATTTATTGAAATGACTGCATTATTTATAGCTACAAATACTATACTGAATACCTTGTGATTAAGTATTACATAAAAGAAACAGGTTTCATAAAATGGAAAAAAGCGTATGAGATTTTTATAGATTTATACACACACACACACACACACACACACACACACACACACACACACACACACACACACACACACGCACACACAAATTAAATGTAAATTTAAGTGAGATTAATATCATTTTTTCTCCTTTTTGGCTATATGATATTACATGCAAACACATATTAAATAACATGTTATAAAAAGTGTGTGTATGAGAATCAATCATTGTACAACATGAGAACGAGTATACCAAAAGGAAAAGGGATTATCTTAGTAAATATATATATATATATAATTCAATGTGATATAAACCAATATTTAACTATTTATTGTTTAAGCAGAATTCCCAGATTTGATATATATATGTAACATTCGACAAAAAAAAAAAAAAAAAAAAAAAATTAAAATAGGGTTCTCCATCTGCCTTTCCCCCCTCTTTGCTCCCGTATTCTCCCTTTCTCTCTTTTTTTCTCTTTTTCACTTTTATATATAATATACATATATTTTGAAGAAAAGAAAATAACAAATATATATAACAAATCTTTCCTAAAATTAAAAAATCTCCATTTTTCTTTCATATACTTTTATAATGGAGGAAAATGCAGGAATTCAAGCAGATCAATATGGACCAACAAATGTAATTGTTACATTGGGATCACAAAAAGTTCCTGCAAAAAGAAGATTATCACAATCAAAATTGCCAATGAATCAAAAAGTAGCGAGAAGAAGATGTCAATTTGATAGTTCTAGTTCTTCTAAATCGATGGATCAAGATGTTGATAGCACAGAAGAAGATGAATGCACAGAAGAAGACAAAGAAGAAAATGATTACAGTGATAAAAAAACTTTAAAAAAGCAGCAAACGCGATGGTCATGTCATACACATGTCCTCTATAAAGAATCACCTTACTTTGAATCATTGTTTGGAGAAAACTTTATAGAATCAAAAGCAAGTATTGTTTATTTACCATCTAGTATTATCGACCGAATAGCTTTATCAAATATAATTAAATTTATGTATACGCACAAGATTACGAAATCAAAGACACTCAAAGAACTATGCGACATGTACTCTGCTGCAGATTATTTAGGAATGGATAAATTATGCATCGAATTAACAGAACTATTGATAGAATCAGTCCATAATTGTATCTGCTATTGTACATCTTGTATCTCAAGTGTGCCTGAGTTATTTCCCTTTTGTAGAACTCGCTCACTTGAATTGCAGGATGAAAAGATGGCCATCATGACACAAAAGGTCATTACTATCTTGGCGAGTGATCCAGAAAAAACGCTTTCTACTTACTGGACTAGTCGTCACATGGCTAAACTCTTGATACAACTTCCTCAGGATGTTAGTCAGGCATTATCACAAAAGGTGCTTCATCGTGTGAATAAATCAAATGCAATTGAATCACTTTATGCTTGCTTTACTGCATCAAATACATTATCAACGAATGATCCGCTACTCTCTTGGAGTAAACCTTTACATGCAACTCTTACATCTGTCCAGTCCCGTGCTACCAAAATTATTGCCCGTCATTTTGATTTCTTTTGCTGTCAATATCCTGCTTTATTATCATGTATTGATGGCATAACATATTCATTTGATTTCTTAGAATATTTATTATTGCATATATTGGAAGATCAAATGGATTGTTCAAATGTCGGTATACTTTATCAAGGAATTGTTTGTGATTTAATGTCAAGACATGCCGTACAACACAATAATCAAGTGAAGCATATTCTGAGCGTTGCTAAAGTAATGGTGCTTCATTATATAACCCGACGTATCGGCGACATACGACAACAAGGAGGTCTCGATAAACTGGATAAAGCTATATTAAAGTTATTAGCCGATGGTACGTTTTACAGTTGTATTTTGTACCTTTTTCTCATTTCACAAAGTAGATCTAGATGTACGACCAAAGTCGCTTATAAGTTCAAATCATCCGCTTTTTCATCGAGGTATCTTTTCATTCTTATTACCTTCTATACCCAACTTGAATTCATCAACGTCAACAAATACAAATGGCTTATCAAGACATTCATCCCGGTCTACACTACGAACAACTTCTGGAACAACAAGGCGAGTTAGTTTACCTGTAATCAACCATGAAAATTCTTCAACATCGACTTCATTTGCTAGTCAGTTGACTAGGTTACTCAAAAAGTTTGGTTCAAGCCATAACCGTCGTCGTCATAATAGCGCCAGTACCACTACTACTGGATCATCCCAGCAACAAATATTGTCAAACCGAACTCTTTCTACATCTACAGTACGTACTAGCGTATCTACATCCTCTACTTCTTGGTCACAAGTAAGACTAGCTGATACGAAAAAGGAAAGGTCAATCTCATTCTCTAGTATAAAACACAAAAAGCTATTAGGAGGCCAAGTTAGTGCACCCATGGTGGGTATGCATAAACGAGTTCAATTAACAAGAAGACCTACTTTAACTGTTGGCACAGTTGAGTATATTGGTCATGTTAATTTTGCGGATGGTGTTTGGGTTGGTGTGGAACTTGACAGAAGAGGTATTTTTGACAGAAAACATATTTTTATTTTGATATTAATCTTTTAATTCAATATAGTGGGAAAGAATGATGGCTCTGTAGATGGTCATCGCTATTTTATATCATCCCCAAACAGAGGTGTTTTTGTTCGACCAGAAGATATCTCACTGGTTGTTTAAATAATTTAAATAAACTTATATACATAATGTGTTTGTGAAACTTTTATAAGGGCCCAAATCATATTTTATAATATGAAAAAAAAAAAAATAATAATAATAATGCTACATACCCAAATATCGGTTTCCATCGTCTATATTCTGTTTCTGAAAAAGGAGCCTTGTTCCAAAAATAATGCACCTGCTTTCTATTTCTAGTAATTATGTAGTGTTAGTTTTTAAAGGGATTTTCAAACCAAAACAGTCAAATTTATTGCAGTATATTCTTGTTAAAATACAACAAAAGATGTTGCTCTGTCATGTTTTTTTTCCAGTTGTGAAGTTGTAAAATTTTATATTCCTTGTAAAAGGTCAAAGCATGTACTTTTTTTTTTTTTTTTTTTTTTTTTGCACTATTAACAAAAGTGTATTTCGTAGAATGTATCTTGAACTCAGGCTCAGTTGAACTATTTATACTTTTATTGATGTGTGGGGTACCATAATGGTCGGCGTATTATTCTTTTGATAGTATAGATACAGTGAAGTCTGATGATGCCGAAAATTCTGTACAACTCCAGTCAAGAATATCAGAGTATGGTTAATCAATAATCCGTCTATTTGATAATGTAGAGTATCCCTCCAGATACGAAATAAAGGACAAAAAGCATATTATATCAATAATAATTACGTTGAAATTTATCTTTTTTTTTAGTTGTATGCAAATTTCTTATTACCTAATCCTTTATATTCAAATTGAATTTATTTTCATCTCGTTTTCTGTTTTATGTGTTCGTTCTCGGGGAAACAGAAATTCCCTCGGGGAACAATAGGGCCAAGGAGTTTTAATACATCTAGCAATTGATCAATAGTAATTGGCAAGGACATTAGTTTTGGCGTAAAAACTTAGTATAATGTCTCACCGAAAAAAATCAACAGCTGCAAAAGATTTCTTCTTTTTCTGAAACAAAATATATACACATATTTATATATCTATGACAAGTAGCTTAAACAAGCGAATGAATAGTTGTTTATATGTCTAATTGCGAAACTGATAAGAGTGCCTTATGTACAGAGCCCTTATCGAGACATTCTTCTTTTTTAATTAAACCTAAACCAACTCAACTTGATTCTTGGTTAGATGAACAGCATAGTAGAAGTCTATCAGTTCCCGATTTGAACAAAATAAGAAAAGAATGGGATACATATCAAAAATCAGATTCAACAGTAGATAATAGAGTTATAGATACTAAAATGCAGGTGAGCAAGAATCAATTATGAAATGATGGGAAAATCATGCTAATTTCTCAAGCCTAGATTGATTTGCTCAATATAAGATTAGACAGTAAAATAAAGAGGCCTCAAATTAGGTTGAAAATGGGCCCTGCACAATATTATTCCAAGAGATCAGATACTTGCACAGGTGATTGGAATGAAGGATTTTTATTTATAGTTTCATACCATGCTCAGCTATTCAACACAATTGAGGTAAGTGTATATTTCTTTGGACTGAAATAATAAATTTGTTAATCATTTTAAAGTTTGATTTGTATGATAAACCGCATAAACATTGGCCAACGACAAAACATGTTGGCAAAGCAAAACTGAAAATATCAACTCTTGGCGGTAAAACTGATGTTTTCGTAACGTATGTTTTTCTACATCTTTTTAATGCAAATTGCTAAAAACTCTTTATAGATTTTTACCTATTTATGAATACCGCTCAAAGCGACTCTTACCTTCAGATGTTCAATCTACCTTATTAGAAACCGACATAATAGATCCCATCATTGTATCCAAAAAAACAGGAGATTTGAATCTAATTGGATCACTGCAAATTCGTATTAGATATCACTTTCAAGAACCATTATCGAACAGTCTTCCTATGCCAAATAAAAGGTTATTAGATCCAATTGAACAGAATAAAAAGGATCAAGTTCAAGAACAACAGCATCAGACATTATATGCACCTGAAGATGTATTCCACCCATTATCCGTAACTACAACAAATGCATCTGCGTCAACATATCTTTCCGCTACACATTCGACTACTCGAGTCTCTAGCCGACGAACTTCTTATGGTAGAGGTGATTTAGCTCAAGAAGAAGGCTATGTAGATGATTTATTCAAAAATCGATTGTCAAATATTATGACAGCACATATACCAGGTTCATCAGAGCCAAGTCTTTCATCTACATCTGAGCAAAGCAGCAATAATAATGTCAAAATTAAATGGGGAAAGCGCTTTCATTATACTCCAAGAAATTCAACTGTTTCATCTTTTTCACAAAAAGCTTGTCGTCGTAGTAGTAGCACTAGTAATCAACAAAACGAGCACAAAAAGCATTCAAAATGGATAAAGCAATTAATCTCACCAGCAAAAAAATTACCAAATTCATCAAGTGGTAGAAGATATGGATTTTCACAAAACGATTCTGACGATAGTCATAAATTCAATCCTGACGATGAAAGTACAGAGACATCATCTTCTACAGCATCTACAATGTCTTCATCAGCCCCTGTGGCAGATCGATTAGCTCATGGTGCACGCAAAAAGGCTCAGCACATTATTGATAGTGTTAATTTTGGGGATAGAGATTTTGCATCACAATGGATGCAAGATTCATTTGAAGATGTTGCATTATCTCATCCAGTAGTCGATAAACTGATTGGACTTGTAGTTACCAAACAAACACAAGCCATGGTGCGTGCAATTATAAAAACTGCCAATTCATTTGGTCAAGGATTTCGTGTTACTGGAATCAAACTACTAAAAGCTGCTCTGTTGATTCAAAAATTCTATGAATCTCTACCTCGGCCCACTTTACAAAAACTTGTTTCAGATACGAGTCTTATTGATAATGGTTGCCATTACTTCTCGTTTGCATTGATGGCTTATGGATGGCGTGGTTTATGTTATTTGGGCATGTATGGTCAATATGTACGGGGTGTACGTGATCGAAGATCCAATCGACTTGCCATTATCCGCTATTTACATTTACACCCTGAAGATCTGTTAGGTTATGAGTATGCTCTTCGTAAAGGAGCATCGTTTCAGCCAAGCTATTACATTGCTATTGATAAACCACGTAAAGCTATTGTGCTTAGTATTCGTGGGACTTGGAGTTTGTACGATGCAATTACAGATCTAGTGTGTGAGTATAAGCCTTGGAAAGGCGGTCTTGTTCATTCAGGCATGCTAGCATCTGCACAATGGTTTTACACTAGTATTATACCGCAAATATTTCGATATATACATCATCATGGTGATGAATTGGATAGTTTCATTATTACTGGACACTCTTTAGGTGGCGGTACAGCAAGTTTACTTACTATGATGGTAGCAGATCACATTGATGAATTGAGAGATCTTGCTGGAAATTCTAAATTTAAAATGCATTGTTATAATTATGCACCTTCCGCAGTTAGTTCACCAGATCTAGGTAAAAAATATGAAGAATATATTCATAGTTTTGTGTGTCAAGATGATGTTGTTGGAAGATTATCGTATGGTACAGCCATGAAATTGAAAGAATTGGTATTAGATATGATTAGTGCTTATAGAACATTAGGAGGCGTTTGCGACCACCTAGCATACTATGCTGTGTCTTATCAAATGTATCTAAAATGACACGCTTTGCTTCTAATTCCTCTTGTTGCTTTTGTTGCTCCGATTCTTGATTTTTCATGTCAATCATCTTTT